>WSYH01001794.1:0-88381 GCA_036426205.1 Ascaphus truei
GATTCTGGTGTCTATCACAGGAGTAGGGCATCACATAGGAAGTATGAAGGGTAATCTCAGTTCTGAGAGATCAGACCCGCGCGCTGGGGCTATCTCTGTTCACTCTCCTGTCCTCCACGTGTGGTAGCAGAGAGGGACCAACACTCCAAGTTTAAAGAGCCAGAGCGCGGACTGAAGAGAGGGACCAACACTCCAAGTTTAAAGAGCCAGAGCGCGGACTGAACTTTTCATTACTGGCAATAACCAGAGATTCGAGATCACAAATGGAACTCGGCAGGGATGCCCCTTATCTCATCTCCTCTTTGCGCTAACGATAGAACCACTGGCATCGGCAATACGACTCAATAAAGACATCCAGAGAATAGAAATTGGAAACAGGCAGCATAAAATCTCCCTATTCGCAGACGATGTCATATTAACCCTTTCCAAACCCCAAACCCCAAACCTCCCTACCCAACCTTCAAAAAGAATTCCGGGATTTTGGAAAAATATCTGGATATAAAATAAATAGTGACAAATCAGAAGCCCTGAACTTAAGTCTGCCAGAGCCAGAGGTGAAACTCCTCAAACTAAACTTTAATTATCATTGGAGCTCCTCCTGTATCAAATAATTGGGAGTTAAGATATCGAGGACCTACAAATCCTTATACCAACATAACTATCCGACCTTGTTCCATAAAATCAAACAAGACGTAGAAAAATGGGGAGGATATCAGATATCATGGATCGGGAGAATGATCTCAGTTAAAATGAACATACTCCCTAGATTATTGTACTACTTCCAGACTCTCCCGGTCCACATCCCTGGCTCGGAATTGAAAAATATCCAAAAACTGATTTTCCACTTCATTTGGCAGGGAAAAAAACCCAGAGTCTCCAGAACAGTTCTCTTGGCCTCAAGGGGGAGAGGAGGAATGGGAGTCCCAGACATTACAAGATACTATCTGGCCGCCCAATTGCGGCAGGTAGTAGTCTGGAACGCTAACCCAAAACAATATTGTTTGCTGGATATAGAAACACAATATGCCGGGACGCCTTCACTGCCAGCCTGCCTTTGGTCTCTGAGTAAGGAAGACATGCAGAACAACAAATTCAAATTAGGATCGATGAGACACACATGGGAGACCTGGACGAAAAGCAAACTTAAATATAAGCTCACAACACCACAATCCCAATTTATACCAATTCACAACAATCCGAAATTCCCTCCTGGCTGTGAGCCCAGACAATTTGACCAATTCCAAACCAAAAATATCAAAGCAATTGCCGACCTCCTGAGCTTCGGGGAGTTCCTGGGCTACCAAAACTTACAAACCAAATATGAAATAGTAGGGCTGAACGTCTTTAAGTACCTACAGATTCGGCACTTTGTCCAAACATTATCCCCAACATTGGAATTTCCCCCTCTCACAGGTTTTGAACGTCTCTGCAGAGAAACAGCCCACCAGAAAGGTCTGATAACGCAAATCTGTGTGGAACTAGAGAGGGCCACAGAAGCCCCCACACATGACTATATGCTGCATTGGGCAGCAG
Source organism: Ascaphus truei (assembly GCA_036426205.1). Classification (NCBI taxonomy): domain Eukaryota; kingdom Metazoa; phylum Chordata; class Amphibia; order Anura; family Ascaphidae; genus Ascaphus; species Ascaphus truei. The sequence continues at coordinate 1,534 of WSYH01001794.1, forward strand.
AATTGGACATAGTCAAAGAAAATATATACAAAATATTATTTCATTGGTACCTTACCCCAGTTAGAATAAATCAAATCTACCCTCTGGCCTCTGACTTGTGCTGGAGAGGCTGTGGTCAAAAGGGGGACATGGCCCATATTTGGTGGACATGTCCGGAAATTCAGAAATATTAGGAAACAACACAAAATTTAATAAGAGAAGTCACAGATCTCACAATACCCATTGACCCGCTGACCTACCTGCTGGCCAGACCTTTAGATACACTAGACCGACCAACAGGTAAATTAGTCTCCTTCATTCTTACGGCGGCTAGATGTGCGGTGGCAGCGGCCTGGAAGAAAGTGTCTCCCCCCTCTAAACAAACAATAACAAAAAGGGTACAGGAGGTCATGGAGATGGAGAGACTGTCCGCCTTCCTGAAGCGGTCTACCACCTCCTTCAATAACACATGGGACCCACGGCAAACACATATGGCCCACCTACGCCGAGTTGCCCCTTAACAGAAAAAAAAAGCCTCCATGACTAAACAGAGACCCATGCTGTGGACTCCAAGGAATAGGTGAACAATCCCCCCCTCCCTCCCCCTCCCACTTTCTCTATCCCTTTCTGTTTCCACACTCGCGTCACCCTGGCAGGCCCTAAGGGGTCAAGGGGACATTGAGGCTTTCTCTCCCTCCCAAGATAACATAAGAAAAACCTGTATTAGGCTCAAGTACTGTAAAGCTGACGATAAATGTGAAATGTTGTATATGCCTAATAAAAAAATTTGAAACCAAAAAAATTAGTGTTTGTCATACTGTGTACTGCATTGGGGGTTGTGAGTGAGTGAGTCATAGTGAGTAATAATGAAGTGAGTGATAATTAAGGAAAGAGGTGCAACATACACATTTTTTTATCTCAAATAATTGCAAGGAAAATGGTTCTGTTAACAACAATAAGCCATTTAACCAGTAAAAGTGCATTTACAGTACTGTACGGTAATAAAACATATTGAAAATACTTTACTTACGCAGAAGCAACAGTTGGTGTCCGCTTGACATTTCTGGCCTTACCATGGGCATGATAGCTCACGGTGGCTGCTGGTATAACAAGTCCAGAAGTACTTAACCAGCGTTGAAAATCTGAAATTCGGTGTCCTCTCTTGTACATATCCTGTATTCTCATGCTGAGATCCTTAGAAATCTTTTTAACTGGCATCGCTGCGTTTAGAAAGAAATACAAGCACAAGAATGTATATTCGATGTGTAGTCGATGTGTATTCATTGTGCAGTGAATCAACAAAATGGATGGTGTATTTATACTTTAATGAGTCTCATTACAGTATGACCACTTTTAACACCTGCACCTCGTGGGCATGCATGCGAAAAAAAGGTTTATTTCACATTACAGTACGCCCACTTTTAACACCTGCACCTCAATCACAATAGGGACACAGTGTATAAAAGGTGACTCAAATTGCATAGCCCACCACACTCTGATCTGTATCTGAACTTGCTCTTGTCCAGATACTGCATTGTGCTTTTTTCCATCTGCATCCATGGATCAACCCCAATTCTACGGACGCAAGAGCCCACTCTCTTATGCCGTTCTGAAAAAGCGAAAGGCGGGAGCCTTTTCCGAGCCAAACCCAAAGCGAAAGGCCAAGGCTAATAAAGACACCTTCTCCTGCACCCATCGACGACGCTGCTCTCCAGGGAACACCTAGGACACCTTCTCTTGCACCCATTGACGACGCTGCTCTCCAGGGATCCCACAGGACACCTTCTCTTGCACCCATCGACGATGCTGCTCTCCAGGGAACCCCCTGGAAACCTTCTCTTGCACCCATCGATGACGCTGCTCTCCAGGGAACCCCTATCTCATCCGCTCCAGCACCCATCCACTCAAATGTCCACAGCACTCCTAGCACAAGATCCAGCTTGTTAGCCTGCATGCTGAATGGGTTCAGTGTCGATATCCCATAGAACTCCATGGTGGTAAAGATAGATCTTCTTTTAGAGACCATGCTAAATATGGATAGGCGGGTGGAGAAGATGAATAAGCGTATGGAGAAGATAGAGATGGACATAGCGGGGATACATAGTTTGCTTGGAGTTCCTTCCCATGTATGTCAGACAAAGGAGCAGGACGGTGGCATGGATGTGACCTTCAACCTTCCATCACCAAGCGCACCCCCTCTGTCTGAAGAATATGTGTAAATGTATGCCATTGATGAGGATGACATGACAACCCCGTCAAGACCACACCAGGAGATAACAACACAGATAAGGAGACTAAGACAGGAGGAACAGGAGGAAAGCATCCTCTCAGACCACCTACCCTTGCCTGCTTCCACAAGCACACCCACTCCCAGAAGCACACCCGCTCCCAGAATCACACCCACACACGCTTGCTTTGAAACAGTGCCCGACATCAGTTTGCGCGACCTGCTCCAGCAAATCAGGAAAAAATATGCATGTACATCTTCAAACACCACGTGGACCCACAACGTGATTTACGAAGGGAGTCGTGTCAAAAAGGCCATTCTTGAAAATTTAAGGGGAACTATTGTAGAGGAATTGCGGCACTATTTTACAATTACCGATCATTTAATGAGAATCGTGAGAGACTCCATAAATGGCATTTTGTGGCACACAAAGGCTTGTCCCTGGAAGGACAGACCATTGGGGATCGAATTCGCTGGGTGATTGTTCATGTGTTCAAAAGTTATAAATACATGTTTTTACTGTACTCCAAATAAATAGAAAAAAATGTTGATTCTTTTAAATTGTTTCATTGTGTCACCTTTTATAACAATGTTCTGTATACTGTATAACAATGTTCTTTACTGTATAATGTAGAATAAATACATACTATATATAATAAAAGATTATATTTTTTTATTTTTCGGGTTTCTTATACAGTATGTAAAAAAGTATTATATATGAAAACAGCAGCATACTTTTTAAGGTTTTCTATAAAGCTCACAGTTATTCTATCCTAATCAATAAAAATGACACTGTCACTAAATTGTTGCCTCCAGGACCTGGATTTTTACAACGTTACTAAAAACGATATTATCCATCAAAATCCCTCCATTTGCCGTACTCCGCTTGATGACAAAGTTTCTTTTCTGAGGAAAAATAAAAACAAAGTACAAAAAAATAAAACAAAGTCAAATATTTTTCAGTCCCCTCAGTCAGTCCCCACAATAATTTTCTCGGGGGCGTCTCTTGTTCACATACACGCATGCGCCTAAATGTGATGACACGCATATGCGTTTCAACAAGGTTCCAATGAGACATACAGTACGCACATATGCCTAGCTGTCCACCAATTGTTCAGTATCTACTGTAGAAGCTGCTCAGTCAATTATATTGCTTTTCTACTGTACTGTACATTTTCTCAAATTGTGACTAAAATAAGAGAATTAAATATCCATAAGCAAAGCGATTGATTACAGGAGAATGGACCGATCTGCAGTAACTAATCACTTGTCTGTGCGCATAATGTATTGATATTTTTAAAACAGAATAAAATACGGCAGCTGTACTGTACCCTCACCATAGACTTTGCCAATCGGTTGGCGCCGAACCACTGCCGCAAGTCCCGTATTCTTGATTATACACGTAGTTGACAGGTGACAGCGGGCCTGCTACACCTGTAGTTGAGAGCTGATGAAGCTGGAAATCTTTTTGGTACATGCAAGCTTGCTGGTATCTGTACATGAAATCTTGCACAGGCTGCAGGTATCCAGGCGGGTACAGATAGCAAGGGTTGCCGGTCACCAGGTTTTCACTGACGGTCGGACCGTTACTGTAAGCCGTTGCTGGCGCTGGCGCTGATGCTGTTCCATTCCTGGCCTGGGACTGACGAATCTTAGTTGGTTTTGCCATGACCTTTCGCCTTTTGAAGTCTCCATGATCAAAGATACTGGAAATTTCTGGCGCAACACACCAATACCCTCCTCTAACTCCGGGTGCAGGAGCAATACGAAAAAAATACGGATCGATACATAACTTTTTCCTTACTGCACAATTCCACACGAGCATCTGGTGAAAATTTGTAAAAGTCATAATTTTCAATAAAATATTGATAAATTTGACCAACTGTGGCTAGATTAATTAATTAATTGCGGACCATATTAAATAAGCGTACGTTATGTCGGGCTTTTTGCCCACGGACTGCGGCAATGCGGCGGCATTGCAGGACAGGAGAAATCCAGTACAGTTATGTAAAAAAGACACTGTGCATTTAGTTTTTATTATGAAACGCCTAAATTGATACAGTATTCTAATTTCTTCAGTATCAAGGTCAATTCACAATAGACCACTGTGGTTTTTTTAAACACCTGCAAGTAATGTAGATACATTACTGTAGCACATTAGAATTCATTAGAATTCATGAATATCTGCCACCTAGCAGATATGCGAAGATTTGCCCCCAATTAAATCCGAACCATTATAATTAAACAGATCAACCACGGATCAGCTGGGTGCTGGGCGGCGCGACTGCGGCATGAATTCGGCATGAATGCGGTGAAGCGCGTGGAATTTAGAAAATGCAACCGCTACCCCCCCCCCCCCCCGAGAAGTTTTAAAATAAAAGCTGCAGCAGCAGTAGGTATTCCACTGTGTATTTTTGTCACATTGGATGTTGCTCTGGACTTCTTTGTTTCTTGTTTAATCCTATTGCCATAAAGATTGTGAAATAGTGCATATATATACAAATATTATTTACAAAGTGATAGTGATTCTTCCCACCCCCATGTTAGACGAAACGCGTGTCGGGTAATGATGACGTCATGGTCATCATCTCAATACCGCGACTGCACCACAGGCTGTAAGTCAGTTTGCAGCTTCTATAACAGAGTTTGAGTTGAGACAGCTAAACTAAGATGTGGGCTGTGAAGGCATCCACTAGCAGTCAGTTTTTAGCAGTAGGCTCCGTAGCATGCATGAACTATTCGTATACTTCCGTAATCACATGCCCTCGCAAACTGTTATTTTGTTTCCACCAGCATCCGTCGGAGGTAGGAACATTTGAATATATATATATGTCTTTATTTGTATAGCGCCATTAATGTACATAGCGCTTAACAGCAGTAATAGTTACAATCATATAAATAATAAGATATAAATAACACATAATAAGATGTAAATAACACAAAGGGAAGAAGTGCTTCAGACTTAAAAGTAACATTTAGGAAAAGGAGTGCCTGCTCCGAAGAGCTTACAATCTAATTGGTTGGTAGGAAGAGCGTACATAGACAGTAGGAGGGCATTCTTGTAAGTGCATCTGCAAGGGGCCAAGGTTAATGTAAGAGGTGTTAATTATAAGCCATCCAGCTACTCATATGCTTCCTTAAATAGGTGTGTTTTAAAGTGTTTTAAAGTGGGTTTTAAAGGTGGATAGAGCGGGTGCTAGTCGGATATTGAGTGGAAGAGAATTCCAGAGGTGTGGGCAGTCAGTGAGAAAGGTTTAAGGTGGGAGAGGGCTTTGGATACAAAAGGCATAGAGAGAAGACATCCTTGAGCAGAACGCAAGAGTCAGGATGGTGTATAGTGCGAAATTAGGGCTGAGATGTAAGGAGGAGCAGAAGAGCGTAAAGCTTTAAAAGTAAGGAGGAGAATTGAGTGTGTGATACGGGATTTGATAGAAAGCCAGGAGAGGAATTTCAGCAGGGGAGACGCTGAGACAGATTTAGGAAAGAGCAGAGTGATTATGGCAGAAGCATTAAGGATAGATTGTAGGGGAGACAGGTGAGAGGTAGGAAGGTGGACAGCATGAGGTTACAGTAATCAAGACGGGAGAGAATGAGGGCCTAAGTCAGTGTTTTAGCAGTCGAGCAGCAGAGGAAAGGGCGTTTCTTTGTAATATTGTGGCGGAAAAAGCGACAGAGTTTAGAAATGTTTTGAATGTGAGAAACGAGTGTGAGAGAGGAGTCGAGTGTGCCCCCTAGTGACAGCGTGCTTGGGCTACTGGGTGAATGATTGTACTTCCAACAGTAATGTAGAAGGAGGGAAAAGGGCCAGTTTTGGGAGGAAGTATGAGGATCTCTGTTTTTGCCATGTTTAGTTTAAGTTGGCGGAGGTGCCATCCAGGATGATATAGCCGATAGACATTCAGAAACTTTAGTCTGTACAGAAGGTGTAGAAAAGTAAATTTGTGTGACGTCAGCAGAGGGAATATTTGAACCCAAGAGAAGTGATTAGGTCACCTAGAGAGAGTGTTTAAAGAGAAAAGAGAAGAGGTCCCAGGACAGAGCCCTGGGGTACCTCCACAGAGATATCAATAGAGGAGGAGGAGGTGGTGTTTGCAAAAGAGACACTGAAAGTACGCTGGAGAGGTAAGAGATCCCGGAAAGAGCTTTGGTATGAATGCCAAGAATATGGAAAATGTGAAGGAGAAGAGGGTGGTCCACAGTATCAAATGGTGCAGAGGTCGAGCAATATGGGAAGAGTGTAATGACCTCGGTCTTTGGCAACTTGAAGGTCATTAGTTATTTTACTGAGGGCTGTCGCGGTAGAGTGAGCAGTGCGGAAGCAAGATTGTAGAGAATCCAGGAGAGAATAGGTGTTGAGAAAATTGAGGAAGCGAGAGAATACAAGAGGTTCAAGGAGTTAAGAGGCAAAAGGCAGGAGGGAGACAGGCCGATAGTTACAAAGACAGGTAGGGTCAAGCTTGCTGTTTTTGAGTAATGGTATAATGGTTGCATGCTTGAAGGAGGATGGAAAGGTACAAGAATAGAGGGAGGCGTTAAAAATGTGTGTGAGCATAGGGATTATAGTAGGAGCAAGAGGTTTTAGGAGATGTGAGGGAATGGGGTAAGAGGGCATGAGGTAGAGGGAGAAGAGAAGATCAGCAACGACACATCCTCCTCTGTGACAGCGGATAAAAAGTCAAGGAATGCAGGAGGAGAGTTAGGAAGGAGTGTAGGATGGGAGGAGGATACAGAGGGGATGGGTTGATGTATGGATTCCACCTTTTCCTTAAAAAAGTCGGCAAAGTCCTGAGGTGAGATGGAGGAAGAAGAACAGGTAGCAGAGTATTGTTACATTCTAACCAAAAGAGGTCAGAATTACCACACTATTTACACTGGCTGCACACAGTAATCTGTTACAAAATAATACTGTGGAATAGTAAGTCAAGTATATGAGGATAATTTAGATCAAATCACATAAAACTTTATATTTAAGGATAGTTATCATATGCATTTTATTTCACTCTAACTGCAGATCCTTTGTTTTTCCTGCAGGGGTTTAATCTCCTGTGCAGCTCAGGGGTTATAACCTCACTATTCCCTTTACCACACTAGGGATAGAGCATAGAACTTTCACTATGTAAACCATATTTGTATATATATGCACTATTTTACATTATTTATGGCAATAGAATTACCCTATAATATATAGGCATCCAGTAGACATTGGCTTTGGTATCTCTACATTGAAGCTGAGTAACAAGACATATAAGCATAATAAGAAAATTCTTTCTAAACTAGACACTTGTCTTGAAGCGCTATCAGTTTATTAGATTTTAATTATTCTTTTGCTTCTAAATAATTAATAAACTATTATTTTGTACATATTAGTGGAGGTGGATTTCCATTTTTTTTCCAGTTTATGATTATTGATTCCTCTAATTAAGAGGTTGAGTGCATCCCTATCTGGGAATATTTCTTCTTTTGCCATTGTACCATATAACTAGATGCACCCCTCTTATATTAAACACTATATAAGCAGAGCAGAAGCTATCCTTTTGTATAATAGAGCTTTTGCCCATTACTTTGTGGTAGTTGGGGGCTTGTTAGGTGTAGAGGGGTGGGTAGTAGGGTGCCCATTGATAGCCACACTGGCAATCTGTGACTCCGTTGAAGGCATAGATAGCCACAGTAACAATCAACAATCAAATTGTGTGTGTTTTTGATAATATTGTAATTTGTGTTATATTTTATTGCACTGTGCAGTATTCTATATTTGAATGGGCAAAAGTGCTATTAGTCACATTTGACTAATAGGAAGTTTGCTCATTCCTGTTTGTGGTGTTGCTGGTAGAGGGGTTGGGTAAGGGGGTAGTGCTCTGGAGTGGGTTGTTAGGTCTCCAAGGGGAGTAGCGCGAGGAGTAACCCCTTAATTAACTTAGTGGTAGTAACCGCTAAAGTAATGAAGGGATTAACTGCTCCCGCAACCATTCCAGGAGGCCTAGGCACTCACCTTCGGGCAACTACAACCTTCACCCACCCTGTCTTGCACCAACAAACCGGGTCCAGCTATTTACCCCCTTCATTACCTTAGTGGTTTGCCACTAAGGTAATGAAGCTCTGTTTTAATTTTTAATTGTAATAACATGGTAATGAAGCAAGGGGTCACTGGAGTTTAACTGCATTCATTTCATGTTCGGGGCCCCCCTGCTTGCTGAGGTACAGGCCTCCAGTATGGGGTGCCGATATCTCCTGCATGTTTAAATGTGTCCAGTCACATGGGCCATGACACGGGACATTTAAACTTGAAGGAGACACCGGCAAATTAATGCGGTTCAGCTCCGTAGATCCCTTGATTCCATACTATGTTATTCAAATTACAATTCAAATTGTGCGATCGCCTGTAAGATTTGTGCAGGGATATGCAGGGTCTTTCTGCTCTCTGTGCATCTCTTACAGACTGGTGAAGCAAGAACACGTTAGAGGCATTTTGCTTGTTAAGCAAATACAAACTAGTGCGTTATATCATTTGTGTAATAAATGGTAAAAACATTACGATTTGCTTTAGTTGGTACCATTTCTATACACATTTCATATGCCAACATATTTCAACATGCCAATACGTTCAATGTTGCAGTGCTAACATTGAAGCTACTTGAAAAAGCCCCATAGAGTTCTACTCAAAAGCTTCTGGTGCTGGAAAAGCAAACCACCTCTGCTTTTCGAACTTCTTTCTTCCTTGCCCTTTTCTTGCACAGACTTTATCAGCCACTCTTGGTCAAATGTTTCCAACATTTACTGTTCATTTTAAATAGTAAGCATCTTGCAAAGGTATAACGGTTGCATGCTTGAAGGAGGATGGAAAGGTACAAGAATAGAGGGAGGCGTTAAAAATGTGTGTGAGCATAGGGATTATAGTAGGAGCAAGAGGTTTTAGGAGATGTGAGGGAATGGGGTAAGAGGGCATGTGGTAGAGGGAGAAGAGAAGATCAGCAAAGGGGATTTCTTTACTTATTGCACAGTAAATGTTTTTACTTTGGAATATTCGAATGGTTTACAATGTATTACACTGCAGAATAAGTTGGTCCTTGATTAAATGTATTATTTTTTTTCTAGCGGAAAACCTCTGCTTTTGGGAGGCATGTGAGGAATTACGCTATGGCGAACAGTCTACGGTTACAGAAAAATTGCAGTCTGTATATCAGTAAGTAATAGTCTTTCTGTTTGTCCATAGCTATATTTAGCTAGTCAAATATAGTTATTCCTTTCATCTCATATTATAATTAAAATCTGAATTTTTATTTTAATAATATTATACAAGTCATGTCTGTACAGCTTTATAATGTATGCTTACAGGTATTTTTCAAATAGAGGGCATTAACCCCTTCATTACCATAGCAGTAGTAACTGCTATGGTAATAATAATAATAATAATAATAATAGCATGTTCTTGTATAGCGCTGCTAGTTTTACGTAGCGCTTTACAGAGACATTTTGCAGGCACAATAGCAATAAATGGGGAAGCTAAAAAAAAAACATGCACAAAATATACACATTACAAATACCAAAAAAACAATTGAGTGGCACATTGGTACATTATGCCCATATAACATGGGCATGATTTACCACTATCACAGTCAATAGTCAACCTAAAAAATAAACAACCACCAAAAATATAAAATTAAATCAAAATTATCATCAAATAAACACACCAAAAATAAACCACAATTAAAAAGCAAACACCAAAAAAATAACTGAAATAAAAAAACAGAAAACACCAAAAAAATTCTTGAAATAAATAAAAGCAAAAAACAAAAATACATTTAAAGAGACATCCAGGGACGTTACCGTGGATGGATGCTTAGCGAGGGAGCTCCAAGGACCCTCATGCATAAAAAAGGATAATACCCAATTTCTTGCATTTTCTGATAAACTTGACAATCCCTCCTGCCGCAAGAAGTGACTGATGAAACAGCAGACTGCACAAGACGTCGCCCATTTTTGGGAGGAAATCAGCGATCTGCGGCTCCTGGTAGCAGAGGCCAAGATTGCACCAAGGCACATACGTCCTCCGACACAGACAAAGACCAAGCGAAGGATCGAGCAAATTTGGATGGGGAAGAAGTAATCAAGGAGTAACTGGAAAATCTCTTATCAAAATGCATCAATCCTTAAAAAAGTATATTATAGACGCTGTCAACGAACTCAAAACTGATTTAAATGCCTTCCCTCAAAGGACTTTAGATCTTGAAGCTAACATGGGGGAGGCCCTCCAGCTGCAGGCTGCAGCAGATGACAAGATCATCAGACTAGGCAACTACATTATCTCCCTTAAAGACAGTATAGATGATCAAGAAAACAGGGATAGGAGGCAGAACCTTAGAATAATGAACATCCCTAAGGCCATTCCTCCCGAAAACCTCTGCGCTTAGCTGAACAATCTTTTCTCTGTAATTGATCTGGACCTACAGGAAAGGTACTTCAAAATGCACCGAGCCCACCGGTCCTTAGGTCCTAGATCGGATGACCACAAACGGAGGAGAGATATAATTGTGAGATTACATCATTATTCCTCCAAATACAAAATTAAAGCAGCCTGCACAGAAAGGGGCGAATTCTTGTTTGTAAATTAATCTATTCAGATTTTCAACAACCTCTCCAAAGTCACTATAACTAGGATACGTGAATTATACCCCCTGACACTGCTATTAAAGGAGAAAAATATCCGCTACAGATGGGGCTTTCCATTCAGATTGATTGTCCAAAAAATGGGAAATACCTGTCCATCAGATACCCTGAGGAAATTATAGGCTTCTTCCGCACCCTGGGTATATCTCCCTCCGATCAGCCACAAGAACCATCAAAAACCCAAAGATTTGGTCGTTCCTCTGGTCCTGCGTGAGTCTTGGAGAGGCTAGCGGGCCCAAATCTTCAAAGGCCTGGGGGTAAAAATTGAGGATATGGACTCTCGCGCCTCCTTTCTTCTCACCCAGTGACTTCAATGAGCTTAAATTAGCCTAATGATCACGCCTGGTGATTGTTGTCAGCCTCCTCTTCTCCCAATAAGCTCCCATCAGCCAACTTTACCGGGCATCCTCAATCTCCTCTGGGTCCTGTGTTGTGGCTAAACCACCTTACCTGGTTCCAGTATGTTCTCAGTCGGGCTGTAGGAAACTGGCGTTCCTCTGGAACGAATCCTAGGTGATGCAGCATAAAGTTTCTCCCTACCGGGTATCCGGAATTGTCTGAAGATTACTGCTTCTCCCTGTCTGTGATTGAATCATCCTAGTCCTAGTTGTGCAGAGTCGGCACTCTCCTCCGGACAAACCAGGAAATTAATGGGCAACACCTGATTCCACTGATCCTGCTGATTCCGCCGGTAATGTGACTGGTTCGGCTACTTCTGCTCTCTCTGGTCCTTGGGGGGGAACCCTGGGGTGGGCTCAGTTGAGTCAAGCCCCACTGCTGTTATATTTTAGCAAGGTATCAACTGGGCTATGTTTGGCTCCATCCGCACTCCCGTTTCCCCCAATTCCCCCCTTCTGGATAATAGACCCTGATTTTGCTGGATCGGAGTCTGAGATGTGGTTTCTCTGGTGATGGTGGACCTGTGTATTGGACGGGGGTGAGTTGGGTCTGTTTTTTACCTGGATTCCCAAGCGGAGATCGTCCCAGGATCACAGTAGAACCTTGAGCAGCCCAACTGAATGGTACGAGGAACCGAGCTACTACAGCAGGTTTGATTAACTCCCTCCCATAGGGGCCGAGCAGGCTGAGTCCCGACGGAGCCAGGGGAATTCAGGTTTGGAGGTGGACCATTACACTTAGTCATTTATATTACCAGCTGCATATTGTGATTACTTTTATATTATGCTTGTAGTCCTATATAAATTAGGTTTTCGGCTGGGTTGTCGGGTGCCATACTCCACCTCACCCCCAAAATAGTCATCTATGTATGTGTCTCGGATCTTGTGGGAGAAACAACTCACCCAAAAGTTTGTTCAAATGTTTATTGACTGCGGTTATAGTTTAAAAAAAAAAAGTAAAGAGAAAGTTGCCCTCTGGGGAATCCTATTGCGCAATTACGTCATTACGACGTTGCGCACGCGCACAAGGCAGTACGGAAGCGCGAGATTCACTCTGTAACCATCCAAGTGGAAGAGGCGATCTACAGAACCATAAGGACTGCATTCTTCTCGGTGAACTACACCACTGGCCTCCTGTGAACATTACCATCTCCACGCAGCCCTGAGGGAGCAAAGATCTGTGGACGTTTGCAGTGTAGAGACCGGATGGTGGTGAATTATTCACACAATGTTTTAATTGAATTTTACCCTTGTGAGTGTATTTCTTCCCCCCCCCCCTTCCCCATTTAATATTAAATCAACAGTATTACGCTATGGGGCGTGCGCTCTCTCTTCTTTCTTTTTTCTAGGTAACTTGGATGTGGTTCTTCCAATTTGAGAGCAGCCGGAGACCCCCACACCAGCATCAATTATCTACAATTTTCATGGATTGATCTAAAAAGGACTGGTTTTACTCTTTTCCTTTTCTTTTTACACTTTTTAGCACTTTTCACATTTTTTATATATTCTGTGGTGTATTGTGTTATGTATTTTTGTTGATATTTTATGTATTTTTTAGAAATAGTTACACCTGCTTTTATTACACAACTCAGTTTATTTTATTTAATTAACACTTTAGTTACTATTAAGTATATCACTCTTAATACTTTGGTGCTACATTTTCTGTTTTTTTTTATATATATATTTTCCTGTTTATGATTTACCAGCCTGGGCTGTGAGTGCAGGCTAGCCGGCCGACCTGCCATAGTGCGGATAAGAGCTGAGCAAGTATTTTAAATACAGATGCCATAGGGCCTTGCGCACTATGCAGCAACCTGAGGAACTTCCACGGGATGTAATAATCCGATTCCACCACTTTAGGATACAGGAACCCCTGTTCTTGAAAAAAAGAAATGCAAACTCCATTGTATTTGACAATGTCAAATTACAAATATTTCAAGACTTGTCACCTATTACACTAACCAGAAGATGCAAGCTACAGCCTGTGACAAACGTATTGAGGGAAAAAGGTGTTCGTTACTCCCCCTTCAGGTTTCTGGTACACAAAAATGGACGAACCTACACAATAAAAGAACTTTCAGAAGAAGAGGTTTTCCTCAAAAATCTTGGGCTTAATACAGAATCCACTTACCGGATGTCTTGAGAGGAGACTACTACCGGATGTCTTGAGAGGAGACTGCGCTGGAGCCAAACTGGAAGGAACAGAAAGGCTCTCCACATGGACGGAAGGAAATTGCAGCCGAGCAGATGCAATGAAGACCCTAAAGGAAAAGTGTTCAATTAAAAGCAACTTTGAGAATTTAAAGGAGTAGAACGAGAAACAAAGCAACTAACACCTACTTATTCTTTCTGATATATACAACTTAAGGTTTGGTTTTGTAAGTTTCCCTTGCCTCTCACCCTATCTCCCTGGACATTCCTCCCTGGGATGCTGTGGGCGACTGCGTGGTTGCCTCTGACAGGTGACGCTGCAAAATGGATGGGAGGCACTAGGGAGAGATGAGATCAATGTGGGAGGTAAGAATGGAAGCAATATAATGAAGAAATAAGTGCGCAATCCAAAAAACACCTTAATAATGTGAATCACTATATAAATATAATAGTGTACCATATAAATCACCCTTGTATAATTAAATAATACACAATACAGGTGTTACTCTACTCTGAAAGTATAATTCAAACCATACAGTCCGTTGGTTGTGGCGTGTGCTGCTAAATCAGAGTGTGGCTCAGCACTCACACAAACTAGAAGAAAAAAACACAAGAAAAGCGCAAAACGCAAATGGTGAAGTATGTCATATACAAATGTATTCGTGATAAGGAGGTAAGTATTAAGCGTACATCAATATAGAACAAAATAAGCATTCATGTGCAAAATTGCACGATGTTACCACATTGCAGTCATCTGGGTAGAAGGTAAGGTCCAATGGTACAGCAGCTGTCGTTAGCGCGACGTCATCAGAGACTCTCACCACCCGGATGTCCTCGCGATCAACAGCCTCAGTCCTTGAGCTGCTGGAATCACCCCACCGACTGGAGCATCTGTGTAGATCAAGGCACTGCGTGTAGACCGCACATGCGGAAGTCTGTATAACCAGCAGTGCACGTCCGTGTTGAAGCACTTTCTCTGTTTCCAGATCACCCGGTGTGCAGCAGTAGCATACAGTCCCGGTGCTCGCGCACCTTGGTGATGTCACGGGTAGCGTGCAGAGTGAGAACGGAACGCACTAGGCCAATAGTTCATACCACAAAGGCATAAAAATGCTAATAAAGCAATGGGTTGTGGCAAAATTAAAAGGTACCAAGCTATAAAATAATCCAACGCGTTTCGAAGCTAAAAATGCTTCTTCTTCAGGAATAAAATTCACCGTCACTATCTCCAGTATTAAATACACACGTCATTGCCATCATTGGTCAGCCTATTATGGCAATAAGCCAATCACATGTATATACTCAAAACTGGGGGCGTGACAATGGATCGGATCAGAAATATACAAAAGCAGTTAACACACTTTATTAAATCAAAACATACATAACTCTGCAAAAAATGGCTCTGCAAAAAAGGGGGAAATAAAACACAATCATTAAACAAATACACATCGTAATTATATATTTATTTATATAAAAATTGATAAAGTGAATATAAAAAATAGAGGAAATTACCCACATAGGGGGTTATACTGTTCAATGGAGTCAATGGACCTGATGCTATCCTAAGAGATAACAAATATAGACGTGATGAGGTATATTAGATACATACGGTGGCATCCATATAGTGCTAATAAAATGCACATACATCTAACTCTTCGTTCAACCCCTTAGGTACCATACAATCTAATTTATGTATCCAAAAGGATTCATGAGCAGAAATGGCCTTAAGTCTATCCCCCCCTCTCCTGTCTATTGCAACATGTTTGATAGGTGAAATAATAGGTGTGTAATCAGCACTTATGTAAACAACAATGGTAGACAATAATGACCCTTAGATGCAGAGTCCAACCGGTAGTCCTGGAGCTGCCTTCAAAAGATTATTCTGATATCTTCTACCCAGAATTGGATTGAGGGCTGGAAATGATCTTTTCTGGCGCTGAGGTTAGGTGTTTGAAGAATGTACTTGCAATCTCTTCTGTTGAGCAGTGACCTCAGGGAAAGGAGAAAAAAAAGACAAAACATGCAGGGAACCTGCAATGGTGTTTTACCCAAGGGATGACAGGGTTATGCAATGAAGGAGCAATTTATTATATTAAAATGACAAGGTTAAAATAACCATGGGTGACAATTGATGAACATACATATAAAATACATATAAAATGCAAATTAAACTAATTGAATGATGGACACGTGCCTAAGCACTCTCCTGCACTATGGTGCTTGGTCCAACAATTCTTGTTCTTTGCTCCGTCTGGTCTAAAATTGAAATCCTACTCACCAGAAGTGAATAGGACATAAGCACTTAGTTTTATGGTCTTTGCCGTTGATATCGCCGTTCGCCTGGTGCTGTGTTGGTCTCTGCTGCCGGGGATCCTATTCAGTGCTCCTGCATGCCTTGCTTCCTGGAATACACACGATCCGCACGGCGCGATGACGTCACCAGTATTGATCCTCAGCTACGGTGGCTCAGCGGTGCCAAAAAACCTTCCAACGCGTTTCGAAAGTACAAATAATGTCTCTCTTCGTCAGGGATAAGTGCTGCTTGTATCTTCTCCATTAAATACCCCAGTTCATGATTTAAAGCGCTTGGTGATTGGCGCAATTGTTAATAGAGTAATTTAACCCATCTGCTTTCTACCTGTTATCTTATGGAGGCACAGATATATTAGTACTAATGAATCATTACATAATTCCCAGACATATGAATACAGAAATATCTCTGTGTTCTGACAAGACCTATGTATATAGGGTATACTGACCGTAATTTACAATTAATGACTAGATATGCATATATCATTGATCTTAACCCCTGTTTACACCATCTGACTTTATTGTATTTATAAATGGTTTTGGGTGATCTCAGAGATATTTATGTATAGCAATGCGGTGGCATACTTTCAGTAACAGTCAGTGAATCTCTACACATTGTTGGATATATATTACCCTAATACATTCTATGAACTTTCAAAATGAACTAATAAACAAAGTTATAATGAACACATGTTTTAAACTAAACATTCCAATCTAATTCAAAATAGATATTAATATACAAAAAGTATATATATATATATATACATATACACATACAAAATACATACATATGCATGCATATACATACAAAAATGCGGAATATAGATTTTACTTAATGCAGGTGTAATTTTGAAGACACCATTAACCATGGTTTTTAATTGCACAGGAAGGGAAAATCTGAGCCTACCATGATTTAAAATAAATAAATAAAGTGATGTGAATAAAGTGATAATGACTACTTATGCTTCGTGTTTAAAGATACTATAACATAATAAACTTAACATATATAAAGGAAAGAAAATTCCACCTCGGAGATAACAGACCGGGACATAGCTTCCTCTAAAAGAATTTTCAACAGACATCTTTTGCAGGATACCACTTCATACAAAAGACTAAAAAAAGACCCTACCCAAGAATTACAAAGTCTGTTGAAAATACTTTTAGAGGAAGCTATGTCCCAGTCTGTTATCTCCGAGGTGGAATTTTCTTTCCTTTATCCAAGTCACCCTAGGTTACCAATATTTTACCACCTTCCTAAAATCCACAAATGCTTAAAAAAAAACCCTGGAAGACCTATTGTCTCAGGGATTCAATCATTAACTGCAAACATGTCGCAATATGTCGATTTCTTCCTACAGTCATATGTAGTCCAACTGCCATCCTATATTAAAGATTCGACTGCAGTACTTAAACTATTCCAATCATTTGAATGGAAAAGCAGCTATAGATGGCTGACTTGTGACATTAAAGCCCTTTATACCAATATCCCACACACCAGAAGCTTAGATACTATTGAGTTATGCATGAAACAGGATCATCTGCTACATCCCTCGAATAGAGAGTTTATATTGAAATTCATCGACTTTATACTAAAGCATAACTATTTCATGTTTCTCACCGAGTTCTACATACAGGTTTGCGGTACAGCTATGGGTGCACGTTTTGCCCCTAGTTTCGCAAACCTGTATGTGGGACACTTGGAGGATCAATGTATATGGGCCAACAATCCCTTTGCCAACAACATCATTGTTTGGCGGCGTTATATAGATGATGTCCTGGTTGTTTGGGACGGGGATAATGCATCAGTAGATAACTTTGTGTCATTTATTAATAACAATGACTTCAATTTGGAGTTCACACACCAAACAGATATGAATACCATTAATTATCTGGACCTCAAACTAACATCTAATCAAGAAGGAAGGGTGCAAACTGAGACCTTCTTTAAGGAGGTTGACACAAATAACCTACTGATGGCATCCAGTAATCATAAAGACACTTGGATTAGAAATATTCCTGGGGGCCAGTTCATGAGGTTGAAAAGAAATTGCAGCGACAACAACACCTTTTTGAAACAAGCAGATTTAATGTTCAGCCGGTTTATTGAAAGAGGATACAATTCTGAGTACTTAGCAAAAGAACTAAAAAGAGTACAGTGTATGGACCGTGAAAATCTGTTGACTCAAAAGGAAAAGAAACCAAGGGTTACAACAACGCAAACAGTAGATGTGACATTTGTGACTAATTATAATTCTGTACACAAACAAATCGAAAAGGTGGTTTCGAAACACTGGTCTATTTTAAGTAATGATCCAGTGTTGGGTGACCATCTGGCTAAAAAACCTAGATTCATTTATAGAAAAGCTTCAAATCTAAAGAATGTCTTAGCTCCTAGTGACATTGGACTAATCACATGTCCAGTCTCTAAAAATAATTGGCTGGGTAATAAACCCATGGGTAACTTCAACTGCACAAAGTGTTCTGTATGTAAATACATGCATGTAAATAGGAAGACCTTTTTGTCTAAAAAAAATAAAAGAAGTGTTCACTATAGAGGATTTCATAACCTGTGATTCAATGTACGTAGTGTATTTACTAGAATGTTCCTGTGGATTGCATTACGTAGGGAGAACGAAACGTAATCTAAAGATAAGAATACAGGAACTCATCCGGAATATCAGGAATGGATTTGAAAAACACAGTGTTTCCAGACATTTCCTGACCCACCATCAGAAAAACCCTTCAAGTTTGACATTTCTGGGCATCAAACATGTTGCAATAGACAGGAGAGGGGGTGATAGACTTAAGGCCCTTTCTGCTCAGGAATCCTTTTGGATACATAAATTAGATTGTATGGTACCTAAGGGGTTGAATGAAGAGTTAGATGTATGGACATTTTATTAGCATTATATGGATGCCACCGTATGTATCTAACATATCTCATCACATCTATATTTGTTATCTCTTAGGATAGCATCAGGTCCATTGACTTCATTGAACAGTGTAATCTTCCCTATGTGGGTAATTTCCTCTATTTTTTTATATTCACTTTTATCAACTTTTAGATAAATAAATATGTAATAACGATGTGTATTTGTTTAATGATTGTGTTTTATTTCCCCATTTTTTGCAGAGCTGTTTTTTGCAGAGTTATATATGTTTTGATTTAATAAAGTGTGTTAACTGCTTTTGTATATTTCTGATCCGATCCATTGTCACGCCCCCAGTTTTGAGTATATACATGTGATTGGCTTATTGCCATAATAGGCTGACCAATGACGGCAGCGACGTGTGTATTTAATACTGGAGATAGTGACGGCGAATTTTATCCCTGAAGAAGAAGCATTTTTAGCTTCGAAACGCGTTGGATTATTTTATAGCTTGGTACCTTTTAATTTTGCCACAACATTGCTATATTAGCATTTTTATGCCTTTCTGGTATGAACTATTGGCCTAGTGCATTCCGTTCTCACTCTGCACGCTATCCGTGACATCACTGAGGTGCGCGAGCGCCGGGACTGTATGCTACTGCTGCACACCGGGTTATCTGGAAACAGAGAAAGTGCTTCAACACGGACGTGCACTGCTGGTTATACAGACTTCTGCATGTGCGGTCTACACGCAGTGCCTTGATCTACACAGATGCTCCAGTCGGTGGGGTGATTCCAGCAGCTCAAGGACTGAGGCTGTTGATCGCGAGGACATCCGGGTAGTGAGAGTCTCTGATGACATCGCGCTAATTACAGCTGCTCTACCATTGGACCTTACCTTCTACCCAGATGACTGCAATGTGGTAACATCGTGCAATTTTGCACATGAATGCTCATTTTGTTGTATATTGATGTATGCTTAATACTTACCTCCTTATCACGAATACATTTGTATATGACATACTTCCCCTTGCGTTTTGCGCTTTTCTTGTGTTTTTTCTTCAAGAATGGAAGCAAGACTGCTGGTTTTGCCTTGAGAGTTCCTGATGGGAGTTATGTGGGATGTAATGGACTCAGTAGCTGAGCACAGGAGCCATATGGGGCTGATGGAATCAGAGGGGAACCAGGAGAGCTATAACACCCAGTGGGGAACCTATGGAAGAGTTGGAGAGGTCCCAATACATGTTATCTTAGTCACGGGCCCCCCAGAGATGGTGTTTGGTTTGCACCTTTGTTTGTCACTTATTTTCTTGGTCAACACCTTAACTTCAACTTCAGCAGGGTCTCACATTTTTTTCCTCCAATGATTAACAACATCATCTAAATACTTGGACTGCCTATTTAAGTTGATTGTCACAGGAGACCAGTACTTTTAACACCTTTTACCACCTGGATCACTATCACCTGACAGGACACAATAATTGAATAGATGAAAGTTTAGTCTGGCAATCCAGCAAACACACAAAGTACAAGATCACAATCTACACTCACAAACTGGGAGTCTTGGGGAAGTCTCTAGCCTCAACTAGGTACACGAGCCAGCTTCAGTAGTCTTCTCCTTTCCGCTTCTCGTCCCAGACTTCTCCAGCGCTTCTCCGCTGAGATCAGTGCTTGTGTATGCTCTTTTACACAAAGAACATTTAAATCTCCCACCAGCGTGTTCCCGATCAGTTCCATACTTGATCTCTGCAGGCCGAGCTTCTTCGGCGCTTCTGTCAAGGGCAGTGCTATTTCCCACAGAGCATGTTTGAAAAGCACACCAGCTGCATAGCTGATCGCCTCCAGAGATTTTCTGGTTCCCGCACCGGCCGTGCTCCTTTACATAGCCCCTGTTGGCTATTCTTAACATGGAGCAGGCACCAGAGACCAATCAAAGCACGGACCGGGAGGCAGCAGCCAATCACAGGATGAGGGCTCACCCGGCTGCACCAATGGGAGTAGGGGGCCGACTTAAGTGCTCAGGACCGCCCCTGGATGATGGAGAAGCTGGATGATGGAGAAGATTTGAAACTGCCTATGGGCAGTGCACCTACAGGGCTCAGCCCCACAATGTCTCCCTTTGGCCAGCCCCAAATCTCCCACTGGGAAGGTGCCTCCAGGTCCGCAGGGAACAACGGCTCTACCCCACTGAGAGCCCGTCCCTGGACCTGATATCCATCTCTTTCCTGTTACACCATTTGTCCTGGTACCCAGCCTCCACCAACCCTTTGTCCCGATCCAGCATTTCAATGCAGGCAGCACAGGTAATTGAATTACTGTGTCTGCCTTAGAGACTTTGTGATTAGTTTACCATCTTACGTGCAAGACACAAAGGACACCCTTAAAAAACTCAATGGTGTTAATATTTCCACTGAGACCATTCTCGTCAGTTTAGATGTTGAATCTTTATATACCTCGATCATCCACGAGAATGGTCTTAATGCTGTTAACCACTTCCTTAAAACTATTGACTGTAGATATAATAGACACAACACATTCATCCTGGACTTACTTCGTTTTGTGCTTACCCACAACTATTTTTTTTTGATGGCACTTACTACCACCAGACCCAGGGTACAGATATGGGGACCGCATGTGCCCCCACATATGTTAACCTGTTCCTGGGCTGGTGGGAATATGTCCATGTGTTCAATGAGGAACTATCTATGTATACTGACCATATTTTATTAGGGATCAGATACATAGATGACATCCTCCTATTATGGAGCGGCCCTCAAAATTGTCTACTTGAGCTTGTTGACCATCTGAACAGGAATACGCTGAATTTAAGACTGACAACTGTATTCAGTACTACATCAATAACCTTCCTTGACTTGGATATATATGTTGATGCCAACAGGAACATCCAAACCAAAGTGTTTAGGAAGAGTACAGCGACCAATAGTTTATTATTGGCACAGAGCCAACATCCTGCCAGTCTCATTTCTGGTATTCCAACTGGGCAATTCCTCCGGTTACATAGGAATTGCTCTACAACTCAGCAATTAATTTTACAATCAAAAGAACTACGTGACCGGTTTCGTAGTCATGGTTATAGCATGAAAACACTCAATAAAGCCTATCATAGAGCTTTACATAGTGATAGGGACTCTCTCTTTCCTTCAATACACCTAAAAGGAAGGATAATATCATAAGATGCATCGGGACTTATAACAAAAGATGGTGGGCGATCAAGAGAATCTTTGCCCGCCACTGGCACCTTCTTCTATCCGACACTGATTTGAATAAGGTTCTTGGTCCAAGACCGAATATCACAAGTAGAAGATCTAAGAACCTCCGTGACAAACTTGTCCACAGCCATCATCAGCGTTCAAGATTAGAAACTTGGCTGAGCCCTACCAAGGGGATGTACCAATGTCAAGGGTGTAAGGCGTGTAAATATGTTATTACAGCTATGGCGTTTGATGGCTCTGATAATATGCAGCAGTTTAACGTTGATAGCTTTATTAACTACAGAACAACTAATGTTATCTATCTTCTCATCTGTAAATGTGGGAAAAGGTATGTAGGGAAGACTTCAAGGCAATTGCGTTGCAGAATACTCGAATATGTCAATTCGGTCAAGCAATCTGCTGAAACACCAGTGGCCAGACATGTCACGCAATTCCATAATGGTGATATGGATAGCCTTAAAATCATGGGTATTTATCATCTGAAGTGTCCGGCTAGAGGTGGCAATATCGACCAAATGCTATTGAGAATCGAAGCCGAATGGATCTATAAATTGAAGACCAGAAGTCCTTTTGGACTCAATGAAGGATTCATCTATACCCCATTCATTTGACCTATTCCTACCACCCCCCCTTTTTTTCGCCCCCTTCCCCACCTCTTTCCACCCACTGCTGTTTGGGTTATCGCTTTTTGCCAGTTTACAGTTCTGACACATGCCCCTTGTACCCTTGGTCATTATATATACCATGTATGGTGCACCTTAAAACAGTCCTACCACTTGTTCGTGTTATCCAGGCCATGATTTGGTTAGATATTATATCATACTATACATCTCATTATTGTGATTCATTTCTTTTTGTATTAGTGAGCCTGTTCTATAAACCCATTTCCTCTTTTGATATTGGGTTTATTATTCGGTATAATTTACTACACACATTAAACTTATATTGACACTAATGTATTAATGTAATTTTGTGTGTTTAATATAGTGTAATTGTTTATTTTCTATTTCACTATGTTTATGTACATGGTTACACCTTTTTGCTATAAATCAAGGGGTTATACTACTTGTATCACCCCCTCTGCAACTCTACCATATTGCGGCCAGTTGCAGCAACATGTATTGCGTGTCTTGGTACCATCAAGTGGCACCTACTGAACACTTATATTTTTTCATATACATGTACATAAATAAGTAGTTTTTAATCTACTTGCCTCTACATGTCTAGTGTTGAGTGGGGCCGCTTCTGTTTATTTCTATCACCCCAGGCATACGCAACACTATTGACCAAATTTTTGGTTGCAGTGGCTATCATTCGCGACATGTGCACTGACAAGTGAAACATCCTTACGAGCATGCGCAGGGTAATAGAGGTACGGAGCATATCACCCTGCACATGCGCTGTGACAACCCACGATCTGTTTATCTCTGTCACCCCAGGCATGAGCAGCACTATTGACCAAATTCTTGGTTGCAGTGGCTATCAGTCGCGTCATGCGCACTGACAAGTGAAACATCCTTACGAGCATGCGCAGGGTAAGAGAGGTACGGAGTACATCACCCTGTACATGCGCTGTGACAACCCACGATCGGGTTGGCGCAATACGGTGCTGTCACCATAGCTTGAAGGACGTCTATGGTTTCCCTGACACAAAGGATATATAAACTGTAATTTACAGGTATTTTATGAGTTTTTTAAGGGGGTTTTTACTAGCAGTTTTGCATGCACTCTTCTGCCCATGCGCTTTTAGCGGCGCGTTGTGATTGTCTCCATGACAAGCGGAGGGTTTAAATAGCGGCAGCTTCCCCCTGTATGCAAAAATTTGACCCTGACGAAGCTCCATAGTAGGAGGGAAACGTCCCCGCAAACTACTATTTATAAATAGGCAGTGATCATTCCCTGCTGCTGTGTGAGGCAATGCATTTTCTGTACTAGTGATTGCAAGTGCTGAGCTCTTTTGGGCTCACCTTGAATGGTTGCACCCCTCTGAGCCTCCAGTATTCCAGTAATATCAATAACTGGAGGATTTATACATTTTTTGGAGAGCCTAACGTGGGTGTATGTATCTATATTATTTAATCTATTTTTAGTGTTCATTATACCATCTATTTCTCGTAATATATGTTTTAAGTATTGTGTATTAAAAGTTACATTTTACTCTCAGGAGTGTGCGTATAAGTGAATTTTCTTCAGTGATACAAACACATTGTATCTCTTATTTTCTCTGCCTGCAGAGTAGGATTACACATACATTTTACATACTGGCTGCCTTTTCTAAACTGTTTGGAAACATGATGCATTGCAACATAGGGAATACATTTTACAGAGTATACAGTAAAGTGCTTATATATATATATATTGTGGCAAATGGCTCACTTTATGTAGTGCTGCCATTTGCCCATGCTCTTCCAGATACAGTCTTCTAGGGTTTAATTTGTATAAACGGGGGACAAACACGTGTATACACATAAGGGGCACTATGCCCTCAACCTTCAGCAGTTTATTTTTCCATTAGTGACACTAAACATTTTAAACACCGTCACTTTAAGAAAGAAGAAATCATAAAAAGAAACATCTACTCCTATCAGGAGTCTAACTCACATGCACAGCCCTATCTGCAATGTTTGCTGGTTAAGCCAGTTACTAACTTTAAATAACACACAGATATGGCATTAAATCCTCTACTGTCAAATGGGACAGCGTCCAAATAGATTCTCAGGCTCTGCAATACGTGAGGGGGGCATCTACCCTGAACTCGATCCTGGGAGCAGCATCCTCCCAGCCTCCAGGCTCTAAGAGAGAGAGAGTGAAGCAGCAAACCTAACTGCAATATACTCCTGTTCCTCAATTAGGAAAGCAGATGAGGGAAACCAGAACCATTGTGAAGTCTGGTATGGATTTCCTATCCACCAGCCTTAGTGATTGTGAATCTGTGGGGCGGATCACATCCACACTATGGGGGCGATTCACTAAGCAGTGATAACTGCTTTTAAGTACGATAAATGGCTTTTAAGACCGATACTGCCTGCTGCACGATTCTCTAAGCAGTGATAACAGTGCTTTATCGTCCCTAAAAGGCATTTTTTCAGCCCCCCCAAAAATGTGAAAAACAATTAGTCTGATCAGGCAAAAAACGGCAAACGGGATGTTTTTTGCAAGTCAGCGTGATTCACTAAGCAGTGATAAGTGAATCGGACTTTATAGTAAAAGCATGCCAAATTTTTGCACCAGCTAAAGGCTGGTGCAAAAGCAAGAGAACTATGAATAAAATCGTTGTTTATGTTTTTTTTCACCACACAATTAATGCAACAGGCCGGCCGGTGTCCCCGAATGATCCCTGCTGGAGTCTTGGGCCCCCGGGTGATCGGGGTTCCTGCTGCCCTGCGGTACCAATTGTGTGGCCAAAAAACATAACAGGCAATACTTGGAAATAAATACATCTCCCTCCCCGCCCCCGCCCCCGCACCTGCCCCCACCCTCTAACACAGTACATTAATGGTCAAAATTACTTTTATCCAGATATGGATAATAGTGCATTTCTCCATTACAAATAAAACATTAAGCTGCAGAAATAAAATAAATAAAACTTGCACTCACCCCTGAGGCTGCCACGATGAAGGCTGTCCTCATCCTCGTCACCGTTCATGTCCTCTGTTGCCACAAATCAAAAACCAATCAATCAAAAATACAATCTAATGTCGCCTAACCCCTTAATCATCTTAGCAGTTAGTAACTGCTATAGTAATTAAGGGGTTAACCCACTCTCTCCCATTACCCACCCAGGAGGCCTAACCACTCTCCCCAGGTAACTACCCCCACCCTTCACCCATTCATTGGTACAGTGCTCATATAATATGTGAATGATTGACCGCTATAGCAAAAAATGGTGAAGGAATAAAAAATTGGCTCAAATAAAACAACATTACTAAAGCCAAACAATTGAATGGCACAGTGGTTACATCATGCCCATATAATATGGGCATGATTTAACAATGTGCCAGTTAACGGTCAACATAAAAAAATCACAAACAAGATTCAATGCATTCAAAGCAATCTCAAAATAAAAACTAATAAACAAGTAAACAGAACAAAATTACCACCAATCAATTAATCAAATCCAAAATAAAGACCTGAATAAACAATTTAAACACCAAAACAAAACCATGAATAAATAAAATAGATATCCAAATAAACTGTATCATTCAAAATCAAAAGTCCAAAAATATTCCGACATTAAAAAGCAACAAACACCAATCAAAAGCCAGAAATAAACCATTTAACACACCACCAAACATTCCAAAACACTGCATCAATATGCAATATAAATAGCATACAAATTAAAAAACAAACAACCAATATATCGATATACCAATATATACATTTAAAATACATACAAGCAAACAAGATATAGTTCCCACAATCTGATTGGCTGAAGTACCATGTGACGGTAGCCATGTTGCTTTTGGTGATGTCATGTTAAAGGGAAAGGAAGCACAGCCATTCCTTTACATGACATCACCAACAAAAAAAAAGACACATGGTTTTCACAGCCAATCATCGGTGTGTGAACCATTTGCACTCAAATGTGACATCACAGGCCTATAAAAGCCTGTGCAGCCTCATTTGATGGCAAGAAGCAGAGGAGGGAGACCTTCTCCTCCAAAAGGATTACAAGGACATGCCTGCTGAAGATGGATAAAGATGAAGAAGAAGCAGATAGAAGACCCCGAAAGAGCCAAAATTGGATTACAATTTACAGATGAAGAAAAAGAAAGAAGAAAAGGATTTTGGATTTTTTTTACCTGTGAGCTGTTGCTCTTTGGAATCGTGGATTGGGTCGAGAACTTGCAGTGACCACAGGTGAAGACATCTAAAGGTAAGGAAAAAAATTGAATGTATGTTATTTTTCATTTACAGATTTTTTTTTATTTTTTTTTTATTGTGATAGCATTTTTTTTACACATTCAATGCAAATGTATTTATGTATGGCCCTTTGGGGCTATATATATATATATAGCAGGGTTCCCCTAGTGCCCGGTGTTCCCTTACAGTACCTCCCGGCGCAGTTGCGCCTAGCAGCGGAGGCAGGGACAGGTGGGGGCGGTACTGAGGGGGAGTAGGGAGCGACGAATGGCTAGCCGGAAGCTCTGGCGGCTCCCTCTGTAGTGCGCCACCATGTTGGTGTGTAGGGACGTTTCACACATTGGCGGTATGTTCGCACATGCGCAGTGGGGGCGCGACCGCAGCGGCCATTGCCAGGAACCTCCACAAGGGAACTACAGTTCCCAGCAGCCTAAGGGCTGCAGTCACATGGTGCGAAAACAACCAATAGCGTTGCAGCATTCCCCTGCTCTGAGAGTTGCTACATTTCGCACGCTGCAGCCACATTAGTGGGAGCTGGGGCAAGGAAGGGGTAGGTTGTGTGTGCAGGTGATTGTGCCACTATTAGGCCCCAGCTAGGCCCCGACTCATCTCAGTTTGTGGCTGCTATAGGGACAGGCCCCTTAGATACGTACACTGCCCCGCTTAGCATCCGTAGTGTCAGGGACACAGTAGAAGTTGCACAGCATTTGCAGCCTGTTGTCTGGGACCAGACCACCACTAGAAGGCATAGAGACTATCTTCATAGTGGGACACTCCAACCGGATACCACCCCACGCGGAGGTGGACTCATCGTGGACGACGCCATCGCTGGATCAGCAGATTCTGTCGTCCTTTCTGTCGGCACGCTCATCTCACCAAAGTGCACCAACTATACATGGTCTAGTGGGGCAGCGCTGTCTAACAAACTTGTGTAGGTGGTTGGTTCTGTGGACACTGGGATGTTACGGATGGTACGGTGCCCGGAGCACCTCAGTACATTGGGGTAACCCCGCAGGGGTGTCTTTGGAAGGCACGGTGAGGGGTTGCGGCCCTGCGAGGCCTAGTGTTATAGTAGTAGTGTAATTGTTTCTTATTGTTCATATATCTACAGTAAAGTGCTATTGTTTTATTACATCAGTGTGTATTGTTCATATATGGTCCTGCAGTCCTACAAGTCTAGGACCATGTCCATACAGTACTGCAAGAGTGTCCACGTGTGCCCTACGGTGCCACACGTCTCCACGCCACGTGGTCACCGTTAGTCAAGTACCAGTCTCCCTGCTTTTACCCAACTTGCAAACTGCCCTGAGACAAATACCAGGGTTCACAAAAGCCCGTGTGGTGGACGCAAAATGGGATACCGACATCCAGTGGAGTACCCTCCTAGTTGATTGTCGCCATGATATTACGGTGGTCAATGCCCCACAGTTCTTACATCTCCCTGATGCCCCACCTGGTTGGAGTCCACTTATCTACCATAGACTGAGCACCAGAACAGAGACTAGCCAAGCGACCCCTAGCATGGAAGAGTGTCAGACACCCCTAGCTTTTTCTCCCCCAGGAAGCGATGCTGGTAGCCGCCGGTCCGTACTAAGCTGCCACAGTGCCGGTGGTTTAGGTGAAGCTTATTTATTCGTGGAGGTCTTGCAAAAACTTTCTGAGAAGATAAGTCAGCTGGCTCCGATCCCCGTCTACCACAAGTTGAAGGCTTTCTCTGGGATGCGACCCACACCCGTGAGAGAAGAGGTGTTTGGAAAATGGCGAGACCATGCGGTTCAAGTTCTGTCTGAGTGGACGTGCACGGACACGGTTAAAAGACAGAGAATTGTGGAGTGTCTACGGCCACACCGGCTTCCCATCTCTTACAGCTGTACCACGCAGTTCATGAAGAGGCCAAGGCTAATGAAGGCCTGTGGTCTGGGACCATACCACCACTAAAAGGCACAGAGACAATCTTCATGATGGGACACCCCAACCGGATACCACCCCACACGGAGGCGGACTCATCGTGGATGACGCCATCGCTGGATCCGCGGATCCTGTCTTCCTTTCTGTTGGTGCGCCAGAGTGCTGGAGCACCCGGCAGGTACCTCACCTCACTACGTGCACCAAATATACACCTATTCTAGTGGGCAGCACTATCTCACAAACTTGGGTGGTTGTTTGAATCTGTGGACACCAGGGTGGTTGGGTGCCCAGGGGCACCTCAGTACAGTGTGGGAAAACCCACCAGGGGTGTGGACACAGTGTTGGGAAGACACGGTGTGGAGTTATCTCTGTGAGGCTTGTATGTTCTGTAGTGTCGTTAGTAGTATATCCTGTACAGTAAAACCTGTTATATTATACGGGTGTGTGTATTATATTTGCCTACACAGAATTATCCCAAATTGTTAGGATCCCATGCAGGTGGAGGCGCTGTCATCAACCGGATCAGGTACACCCCAGGCTCCCATCAGCGGAGGTTCAGACCTTCTGTGAGCCGCAGGTAACGCACCACATACACCGTGGACGACATATCTCCCAGGGGGTGGGGAAAGTGCGCTACACATACATACAGTAAGAACCACAGGTTGTTTTGGGAAATGCTTGCTTGTATGTACAGTATTTTAAATGTATATTGTTTCTTTGTTTTTAAATTTGTATGCTATTTATATTGCATACTGATGTAGTGTTCTGGAATTCTTGGTGGTGTTTTAAATTAATTTTTTTAAACTGTTTACACTCTATATCTGTGCTACCCTTCATGTGAATTTCCATCAAGACTGGCTGTTTCACTCAACATTTCAGTGTGTCATATCATACTTACCTATACACTTGCTATTGCAGCGTACAGTAGATGCAACTACACACACGCGTTCTTTGAATAAGGCTTATTTATTTTAGCCTTAAAACACACAGCACACCAAACCAAATAGCTTCTTATCAGCAAACAAAAGAAAAAAAAGGCTTATCTTCAGCATGTAAACACAACAGGTTTTCTTAAGCGTGCAAGACACAACAGTTCATCAAAATGTACTTTGCAAACAGCAATCAAGCTGTTCTCTCTACAGAGTTTTCAGGGTATTTCCCAGCTTCAGACAGGATACAAGAAGAAGACCTTGATTCAGTAATCTTCCACTAACTCACTCCTGCTGCTACCAGCCAGGCATGTGTGCACATCCTGGGGTTTTAAACACACCTTAATAGGCAGCTGGGAGTCAACTAATTGCCATGAAAAGTTAACCTAGTCACTGCTGCCTTGCAGGCTAAACATATGTCTGCCAGGCATATAGCTGGTGGCTTTTATTTACCCTGTCACATTCCTCCCCTGTTAGTGTGTGGCTGGGGCTACGCACGGCTGAAGCCCGACCATCCACCCCTTCTCTAGAAAAGAAGTCAGCATTTGCGTTCTCTTTTCCCGGCCTGTGCTGAATCTCAAATGAGAAGGGTTGGAGGGCCATATACCACCTAGTCAATCTAGCATTGGAATCCTTCATACTATTTAGCCACTTCATTGGAGCATGGTCAGTCACCAGAGTAAAATGGACTCCTGCCAGGTAATGCCTCAAAGCCTCGATTGCCCACTTTACTGCGAGGCACTCCTTCTCAATCCCTGAGTAGTTTTTTTCCCTCTGGAACAATTTCCTACTCAGGAAAAGGATAGGGTGTTCAACTCCCTCAAACTGTTGTGACAACACTGCCCCTAGCCCTATCTCCGATGCATCTGTTTGCACTATAAAAGGGCTGTTGAAGTCTGGGCTTCTAAGGATGGGACTCTCTGATAGACACCTTTTTATGTCCTCAAAGGCTCTCTGACAATCCCTTGACCATACCACTTGTGTAGGGGCACACTTTTATGTGAGGTCCGTTAAAGGGGCTGCCACTTCCGAATAGTTGGGGATGAACCGCCGGTAGTACCCTGTTAAACCCAGCAGAGAGCGTACCTGCGTTTTGTTTGGGGGGTAGGAAATTCTTTCAGGGCAACTACCTTGTCGGCTAGTGGCCTTACTATTCCAACCTCCGACTGCATAGCCTAAGAATTTAGTTTACGCCTTACCCAGGGCACATTTCTTAGGGTTGGCTGTAACTCCTGCCTCTCTTAGAGATTTGAGGACCGCTTTCAGCCTATTTAGATGGGCCCGCCATTGTTTACTATAAATGACAATGTCATCTAGATAGCTGCGGCATAATTCCTATGGGGCCTCAGTACCTTATCCATGAGTCTCTGAAATGTGGCTGGGGCTCCATGCAGTCCAAATGGCATTGTCACAAACTGGTATAAACCCATGGGAGTGGCAAAGGCTGTTTTGCATTTGGACTTTTCTTCTAAGGGTATTTGCCAGTATCCTTTTGTCAAGTCCAACGTGGATATATATTCCGCGTTACCAAGGGCGTCAATTAATTCGTCCACCCTTGGCATCGGATATGCGTCAAACTTGGACACCGCATTGACCTTTCGGAGGTCCACACAAAATCTTACCTTCCCATCGGGTTTAGGGACCATAACTAGTGGACTACACCACTCACTGCATGATTCCTCAATCACTCCTAAGTGTAACATTTCTTGTACCTCCTTCTCTACCAGGGTTCTATGACTTTCAGGCAACCTACACTGGCGACACACTTTATTCGAGCTCGGCTAGTCCCACGAATTCGGGTATACTCGGGTGTATTGAGGTTTGTGACTGTTTTCTGCCCGAGTGCATTGAGGTATTTTCCAGGCAGGGATTGAAGCATTTTATTCCCGCTGGCTGCAATACTGCACAGTATATATATATATATATACTGCATTACAATTCATGAATTTATGCCATCTGGTAGACACGTGAAGCATTGCAGCCTATTAAATCCTAATCATTATCATTTAACAGATCAGCCGCCCGTCAGCCAGGCATGAACCATGGCTGGGAAGGCAAACGCAACGGGGCTTGTCAGAGGTGAGGAGCGGCGCATTCCAGGTATCTGCCAGGTACATACTGGGTATTTGCTCGAATAAAGTGTGTCGCAGCAGTATAAGGACGGGAACGTACTTTTACCCCAGGTGCTGTCTCGATTGCATGTGAAATTAAGTTAGTTTGTCCTGGTAAATCAGAAAAAACATCATGGAATTGTGTAATTATTGCTAACAAGTCCCCTTTTTGTTCAGAGGATAACTGTTTACCCATTGGGATTTTATCATCACCCACGATGTTCTCCTGTGGGGGTTGAGGACCCAAGTCAGGTTCCTCCTCCACCGGGTGGATGAATAGAGCCTGCTGCCTCTTCCAGGGTTTCAGCAAGTTCACATGGTAAATTTGTTTACCCTTCCTGGACCCTGGTTGAGCGATCTCGTAATTCACATCACTCGTGCGGCGGAGTACTTCGAATGGGCCCTGCCATTTGGCCAGGAGTTTACTCTCGCAACTGGGTAATAATAACATCACCTGGTCTCCCGGGTGAAGCACTCTCATGCGAGCATTCTGATTGTAATGTCTCTTCTGACTGTCATGGGCTGATCTAAGATTCTCCCTAGCAAAATGGCCGACCACATCTAGGTGCTTCCTAAGGTCTAGTACATATTGCAGGGTATTCTTAGAAGGAGACCGCTGTTCCTCCCAGGACTACTTTAGGAGGTCTAGGATACCCCGAGGTTGGCGGCCATAGAGCAGTTCAAATGGAGAGAATCCCGTGGAGGCCTGAGGAACTTCCTGCACTGCAAATAGCAGAAAATGAGAAGTTCATCCCAGGCTCTCTTCTCTGAATCTACAAATTTCCTCAGCATCCCTTTTAGAGTTTGGTTAAATCTTTCCACCAATCCGTCAGTCTGTGGATGGTAGACCGATGTCCTAACAGACTTGACCTCTAGTAATTTTAAGACATCCTGCATCAATTTAGCCATAAAATTTGTACCTTGGTCTGTCAACATAACCTGGGGGAGTCCAACCCGTGAGAACAGCTCCAACAACTTGTTGGCTACTTGCTTCACTGTTGCTGTTCTCAGGGGAAACGCCTCAGGATATCTTGTGGCATAATCAACAATTACAAGAATAAACCTGTGCCCTTTCGAAGAAGGTTCTAGAGGTCCTACCAAGTCTACCCCAATCCTCTCAAAGGGAACTGACACCAAGGGTAGAGGAACCAAAGAGGCTGGTTTTTGTCCCTTTGGACTAGTTAGCTGGCACTCCGGACATGCAGCACATAACTTAGCAATATCGCTATACATCCCTGGCCAATAGAATCGGGACGAAATACGGTCCAATGTTTTATCCCTGCCCAGGTGACCACCCCAAGGAACAGTATGGGCAAGAGTGAACACAGATTTAACAAACGCCTTGGGAACCAATATCTGTCTGGTGACCTCCCCTGTTTATGTCTGCCTATTCACCCTATACAGGATATAATTTGATAACTCAAAATGGGGGAATACTATCACCCCCTGTACATTCAAAATTTGCTCATCAATTTTTACCACCTTGTCATACTGTCTAGCAAGGACTGTATCTTCCCTTTGCCTCTGGCGAATATCAGGGAGGAATAGGTCTGGTAAGTCCCCAGGGCTCATATCCCCCTCCCTCTGACCATCCCCAGTCATCACTTGTGCTTTCTGGCTATTAGAATGGTTACCTTGAGACCCAGATTTCTGCAACCAGTCCTGTTTTTCCAAGCATCTTTGCTTCCGAGTCTTTTGAACCCGATGTCTACTGGGAAAAAGGTCTGCTGAGATGGGGAACAGTTTGCCAGGGTTCTCCTGAGCCAGAGAAGGAGGCTCCACGTGAGAGACAGGAGCCATTAAGTCCGAAAAGAAAGGCCAGTCCTGGCCGAGCACAACGGGGGCAGGGAGCCAAGGAGCGACTCCTACTTCGAGGTAGGCCTCCTGGCCTTTTACCTGTAGCTGGATTTTGGCCGTCGGATACCGCTTTACATCACCGTGTATACATTCTATACTCCATGGGGAGTCAAAAGAGCACATGTTAGGCGGTAACAGTTCCTGGAGGACCAGAGTTTTCCCAGAGCCCGAATTTACTAGGGCCTGGACGGTTTTTCCCCCAATCAGGGTTGGAAGTAGCCAGGGCTTGTATGTGAAGGCTGAGGCGACGGTCCTGCTGAAGGAACAATCCATCTGTGGACAGTCCACATGCCGATGGCTTTGCTCTCCGCAGGCGGAACATGGAGAGGGTTCCCTCGCAGGAGGGGGCTGTGGATAGCGCTCCACTGGACCGGATACTGGGGACCAGGCATCTGGGGGTTCCTGTGGGCGACGTCCTCGGAAGTTTCTCTCATTTTGCGACGAGTCGTCATCAGGAAAGAAATGAGGGTCTCGGCGGGGGCCAGCATTTGGACTCTGTCCTTGCTGGAACGACTGCTCCTTCCGTTGGACTTGGCGGTTGCGTAGGGACGGGCCGTAGGTTCACCGTTGATCTGACCTCCCTCTTTGGGTGTCCGCAAATGCCGGTGGAGTCGAGTCCAGGACACTCACCTGCTGCTCAACTCCAAGGATGTTCTCCACAAGTCGGACCGCCAAATCTAGGGTTTCAGCAGCGTGGCGTTTTACCCACAAGCGTGCAGAAGGGGTATTATTTGTTGAAATTGTTCCAACACCCCCTGCTCAAGAATTGCCTCCTTAGTGCACTCCTCTTGTTGGATCCAGCGCATACACACGTCCAATAACCACTGAGTGAGGACCCGGGGTCTCATCTTAGCGGTGTATTTCATGTTCCGGAACTGCTGACGGTAGGTCTCTGGGGTCAGACCTAAACGATCCAGTTTGGCGGCTTTTACTTGTCGGTAGTCCATTGCCTGATCTGCTGGGAGGCCCTGATATGAGGCCTGGGCTTCTCCTATCAGGAGCGGGGCCAAAGCAGTTGCCCAGCGATCTGTAGCCCAGCCCCGAGCTTCGGCAACTCTTTCAAATGTCAGAAAAAAGCCTCTGGATCCTCGTTCAGAGCCATTTTCCTCAGGAGTATCGGAGGTCTGCTTGCAAGTTCTGGACTGGCAGACCCTTGGAATTGGGTCAGCAGCTTGGCAATCCGCTCATCCTGTGCTGCCTGCAGTCTTTCATCTCTCTCTGCTTGCAGCCTGGCCTGTTCCTGCATTAACTGTCCCTGCTGTCTGGTCTGCTCGCACAGAAACTCTTTAAAAAATTCTTCCATTCTTTTGTGTTTGTGTGTGGCCCTTTAACTGCAGGAGCCTTTTGAAAATTCCAACACCTCTGACACCATCTGTTGCAGCGTAGATGCAACTACACACACGGGTTCTTTGAATAAGGCTTATTTATTGTAGACTTAAAACACACAGCACACCAAAACAAATAGCTTCTTATCAGCAAACAAAAGAAAAAAAAGCTTATCTTCAGCATGTAAACAAAACAGGTTTTCTTCAGCGTGCAAGACACAACAGTTCATCAAAATGTACTTTGCAAACAGACATCAAGCTGTTCTCCTACAGAGTTTTCAGGGTATTTCCCAGGCTTCAGAACAGGATACAAGAAGACAGACCGTGATTCAGTTAATCTCTCACTAACTCACTCCTGTCTGCTGACCAGCCAGGCCATGTGTGCACATCCTGGGGTTTTTAACACCACCTTAATTAGGCAGTGGGAGTCAACTAATTGCCATGAAAAGTTAACCTAGTCACAGCTGCCTTGCAGGCTAAATATATGTCTGCCAGGCATATAGCTGGTGGCTTTTATTTACCCTGTCACACTTGCATTACACAGTTACATAGTTACATAGTAGATGAGGTTGAAAAAAGACTTCCGTCCATCAAGTTCAACCTATGCTAAATTTAGACAACAGATACTTTATCCTATATCTATACTTATTGATCCAGAGGAAGGCAAACAAAAAACCCATTAAGGGGAAAAATTAATTCCTTCCTGACTCCAAGAATTGGCAATTGGATTAATCCATGGATCAACATCCTTCCCATGTATACTTATTTGGTATATCCCTGTATACCTTTCCCAACTAAAAAGATGTCCAACCTTTTTTCGAACAAATCTATTGTATCTGCCATCACAGTCTCCATGGGTAATGAATTCCACATTTTAACTGCCCTTACTGTAAAGAACCCTTTCCTTTGTTGCTGGTGAAATTTCCTTTCCTCCAACCTTAAGGGATGGCCCCGAGTCCTTTGTACTGCCCGTGGGATGAATAGTTCTTTTGAAAGCTCCTTGTATTGTCCCTGAATATATTTGTATATAGTTATCATATCCCCTCTTAGACGCCTCTTTTCTAATGTAAATAAATCTAATTTAGCTAGCCTCTCCTCATAAGTTAGAATGTCCATCCCCTTTATTAATTTGGTGGCTCTTCTCTGCACTCTCTCTAGTTCCATAATGTCTTTTCTTAGGATTGGCGCCCAAAATTGTACCCCATATTCAAGGTGTGGTCTTACTAATGCTTTGTAAAGGGGCATAATTATGTTTACTTCCCTTCTATCCATTGCCCGTTTGATGCAAGATAAGATCTTGTTTGCCTTTGCAGCTACTGCATGACATTGGGCACTATTGCTAAGCCTGCTGTCTACAAGCACTCCTAAATCCTTCTCCATCAAGGATTCCCCCAATATATCTCCATTTAATTTGTAAGTCGCCTTTTTATTCTTGCATCCCAAATGCATAACCTTACATTTATCTGTATTAAACCTCATCTGCCATTTACCTGCCCAAGTTTCCAGTCTCTCCAAGTCCTTCTGAAGAGAAATTACATACTGCGCTGATTCTATTACCTTACACAATTTAATATCATCAGCAAAGATGGAGACTTTGCTCTCGATCCCAACCTCAAGGTCATTAATAAACAAGTTAAAAAGCAGGGGTCCCAGTACCGATCCCTGAGGTACTCCACTCACGACTTTAGCCCAACCTGAAAAAGTGTCATTTATTGTATGACAACGCTCTGTTGTCTGTCCTTTAACCAGTTTTCAATCCAGGTGCATATATTATTACTGAGTCCAACATTTTTTATTTTGTACACCAACCTCTTGTGTGAAACCGTATCAAAAGCCTTTGCAAAATCTAAGTAGACCACATCAACTGCATTACCCTGGTATAAATTCTTACTTACCTCCTCAAAGAAACAAATAAGGTTACAGAGGCGACCAACTTTATTCTAACTCGGCTAGTTCCGCAAATTTGGGTATATCC
This sequence comes from Ascaphus truei, assembly GCA_036426205.1. Lineage (NCBI taxonomy): Eukaryota > Metazoa > Chordata > Amphibia > Anura > Ascaphidae > Ascaphus > Ascaphus truei. Next base: position 38,334 of record WSYH01001794.1, read on the forward strand.
CGGTGATGTTCGGTTTTGTACCGTTTTCGGCCGGAGGGTATTGCATTATTTTCCCGGCTGTGATTTAAGCATTTTATTCCCGCTGGCTGGAAAACTGCAATACCGTGTAAAAACACATGGGGGCGTTTGCGAGCTGTTGTGTTTGAAGTCTAATACCTTCGCAGTTCAACCTACACAGTCTGTGGGTGCGCGTGCAGTAATAGTAAAATTGCATATTTAATTAATTTTAAAGTACAGTACTGTAAATGCTCGGACCCTGTTGGGGTCAAGTGAGGGGGTTCCTAACATCTGGGGGCAAAAACAATTTAATTTCTAGGTGCCTTAGAACAGAAGTTCCCACGCCAATTGTCCGTGAACTTGACCGAGGCCCTAAGTAGTTCCCACGCCAATTGCGCGAACATAATGTAAAATAACCCGTTCTGTGGGTCTGAGCGGGTCGAAAGTCGCCTGGTCCTCATGCGGAAGGACCCTTGCCATAGTGGCAAAATATCAGCTTTGCACGACCCACGGAACTGGAGATACCAGAAGACAGTTTAAAAGCACATTACCAAAGTGGCTTTTTTTCTGCCATGCAAGTCAATGTCAGAAACCTGAACTTTAACATTACCCTGACTCCGTTCTGTTGCCACGAGAGGGTCGCAATTTGCCATGCAATCCTGCCGCAACTAGGACTACATGGTGACCGAATATGGGCCCTCTAGGTTGAACAGAACCGGACTTGTGGGTTCCAGGTTTCTGCTCATTCTGACTTAGCCGGTTCAAAGCTTTGTCCGCCATTACGCTCAATGCTTGGACCCTCCTCGCCGGCGTGACCCTTTCTCGCCGCCATTACTGTTCGGACCCTGTTGGGGTCAAGTGAGGGGTTCCTAACATCTGGGGGCTAAAATAATTTTATTTCTCGGTGCCCTAGAACAGAAGTTCCCACGCCAATTGACCTAGTTCCCACGCCAATTGCCGTAGTTCCTACGCCAATTGAGCGACCAGGCAGTAAAAAACAGCGCAGTAAGCCTCTACATTTGTTGCACTGACAAACGAGCAAATGGAAACAATGGGAGATAATCATGTTCTTTTATTGGTGTAGTCAGTACAAAAACATTTATTTACAAATACTGTACAATGTTGAAACATTTCAAGTGCACAGCAATTATAACCATCAACACACAATAATACATACAGTAATGCAGCCTTTATTAAATTCTTCTGCCACATTGAATTCGGAGAAACTTTTACAAAACATTTGTAAAACATGGAGTTACCTGAAAAATGGACGTTTACACTGTATGGATATTAATTTATAATACAGTATACAGTATATCTACTGTACTGTGTATAAAATCTGTTTGTTTTTGGTGCATGGGGCACAGGGAGTTAAAGTGACTTGAGCTAAAGTGACTTGCTTTTTATGTACTGTATTTGGGGCTTGTCTTTGGGGGTTTATTCATCAAATTATTATGATGAACTGCCTTTACAAATTACAATGCTGCTAATTATTTCAGCCACACACCTCCAGAGTTTTTAATCCCTCCCTAGCCAGGCGTCTATGGTCTGAGTCACTGTATCCTGACAACCCCCTCTCACTACTGGGTCGTTAACCTTCTGCATACTGCCATTGTTTTATTAATCCAACCCTAGCCCAGCTTCAAACGCTCAGTTTGCCTGCGTCTAATCACATCATCCCCCTCCCCCAACCCTTAGAGGCCTGCTTTGGAAAATCCCCCCGGCCGCGCACCGGTCTGCATACCTTTGAAGCTCGCATCAACTGGTTGGAAGACGCCAGCGGAGTAAGTGCAGTAGAACCGAGTCCCATTTTGTTCCCCCCACTGTTTTTATAAATCTTAAGACCAATTGTCCTTTCTTTCAATGACAGATCGCCAGACTTCAATTCCGATCGAAATGGTCTGGCATGGTCTGGCATCAGCTGAAGGACCATATCCGGAAAGTGGTGAAACCCTCGAAAAGGACGAGTTGTGAAAGGCATACTGATTTTTTGGAATGATGTACTCCACCGTGGAACGCTGCAATAAATATAGTAGACCATATTGCCACGTGTGTCTTCCCCATTGTACATCGCACGTAAGGGCAAGCATCAGGAAACTAGTAACAGTGCTTGTGTAATACAATGTAATACACTATGATACATGTACGTATGCACAGATTTTTTCTTCCATGATAGTCAGAGTATACAGTAGTTCCAGTATACATACGTAGACTAGTTTGACATCTAGCAGTAACTGCCTACTAACTGCTCACACTTTTTTTATCCTTTTCCAGAGAAAGCTGCACCAGCCCACCTACAGTAGTTCTGCCTATACAGTAGCACATACAGTACCTAACTAAGTTTTTTGTTTCTTGTCGTTCAGGAAAAGGGTGGCCTAGGGGGAGTGGGGGCGTTGTGTCCCGTCAAATCTACTGCGTGTACAGTCCAATGTACAGTATATAAACGCAGTAATGATTTAACAAAACCTCGTCCTCTCTCACAATGAACTACTGTACTGGCAGACAGAATGAGGAAAAATAAAGAAGAAAAATAATATTACTATACAGATATACGTAGTATAGTATATAATATTATACAGTACATTACAGTCACTGTATATAGTATTAAATCATATTCTTATAAATGTTGCATTATCATGTTTCCCCTTTTTTACAAATAGTTAGCAGCAAGCACTGTATATTGTAAAGGCAGTTCATCAAATAATTTGATGAATAAACCCCCAAGACAGCCCAAATACAGTACATAAAAGCAAGTCACTTTAACTCCCTGTGCCCAATGCACCCAAAACCAACAGATTTTATACACAGTACAGTAGAATAACTGGTGTGTCTTGTTTATAAACGTCCTATTTTCGAGTATCTCCATTAGTTTTACAAATGTTTTGTAAGTTTCTCCGAATTCAATTGTGAGAAGAATTTAATAAAGGCTGGATACTATATGTATTATTGTGTGTTGATGGTTATAATTGCTGTGCACTTGAAATGTTTCAACATGTACAGTATTTGTAAATAAATGTTTTTTGTACTGACTTCCACCAATAAAAGACATGATTATCTCCCATTGTTTTCCATTTGCTCGTTTGTCGAGTGGCAACAAATGTAGAGGCTTATTTTGCGCTGTTTTTTACTGCCTGGTCGCGGGGCAATTGGCGTAGGAACTGGAACTGGCTTGCGTGGAACTGGTCAATTGGCGTGGGAACTTCTGGTTGTCAGGATACAGTGACTCAGACCATAGACGCCTGGCTAGGGAGGGATTAAAAACTCGGGAGGTGTGTGGCTGAAATAGTTTAGCAGCACTGTAATTTGTAAAGGCATTCATCATAATATTTTGATGAATAAACCCCCAAAGACAAACCCCAATACAGTACATAAAAAGCAAGGTCACTTTAACTCCCTGTGCCCCATGCACCAAAACAAACAGATTTTTACTACAGTAAGTAGATATCCTGTAACTGTATTTAAATAATATCCATACAGTGAAACGTCCATTTTTCAGGTATCTCCATAGTTTTAAAACAAATGTTTTGTAAAAGTTTTTCCTAATTCATGTGGCAGAAAGAATTTAATAAAGGCGCAGTACTGTTATTATTGTGTGTTGATGGTTATAATTGCTGTGCACTTGAATGTTTCAACTAGTTGTACAGTAATTTGTAAATAATGTTTTTTGTACTGACTCCACCAATAAAAGAACATGTTATATTTATATATTTATATATTTTTATTTGAAAGATATTAAGAATGTACTGTATTTAATTTAAAACAGTGACTTTAAACCATACGTGCTGACACTGTATTTCATCAGGGTGTGAAAACATGTACAGGCTGAGTTTACGCTTAATTCTCACAGTGCTGTGCACATCACAGTCAGATTTACTTTCAAATTCGAGGGGGATTTTCCAAAGCAGGCCTCTAAGGTTTGGGGAGGGGGGATAGGTGTGATTAGACCAGGCAAACTGAGCGTTTAAAAGCTTGGCTAGAGGGTGGATTAATAAAACAAATGGCAGTATGCAGAAGGTTAACGACCCTAGTAGTGAGAGGGAGTTGTCAATACAGTGACCCAGACATAGACGCATGGCTAGGGAGGATTAAAAAACTGGAGGTGTGTGGCTGAAATAGTTAGCAGCATTGTTTTGTAAAGGCAGTTCATCATAATAATTTGATGAATAACCCCCAAAACAAGCCCAAATACAGTACATAAAAGCAAGTCATTTTAACATCCTGTGCCCCATGCACCAAAAAAAACAGATTTTATACACAGTACAGTAGATTACTGTATACTGTATTATAAATTAATAATCCATACGTGTAAACGTCCATTTTTTCAGGTATCTCCATGTTTTATACAAATGTTTTGTAAAAGTTTCTTCCTCCGAATTCAATGTGGCAGAAGAATTTATAAAGGCTGCAGTACTGTATGTATTATTGTGTGTTGATGGTTATAATTGCTGTGCACTTTAAATGTTTCACACATTGTACAGTATTTGTAAATAAAGGTTTTTGTACTGACTTCACCAATAAGAACAGATGTTATAATTTATATATTATATATTTTTATTTTAAAGATATTAAAGAATGTACTGTATTTAATTTAAAAACATGTGACTTTAAACCATACTGGCTGACACTGTATTTCATCAAGGTGTGAAAACATGTACAGGATCAGTTTACGCTCAATTCTCACAGTGCTGTGCACATCACAGTCAGATTTACTTTTCAAATTCGGTAATACAGTATACAGTATATCTACTGTACTGTGTATAAAATCTGTTTTTTTTTGGTGCATGGGGCACAGGGAGTTAAAATGACTTGCTTTTTATGTACTGTATTTTGGGCTTGTCTTTGGGGGTTTATTCATCAAATTATTATGATGAACTGCCTTTACAAATTACAATGCTGCTAACTATTTCAGCCACACACCTCCAGAGTTTTTAATCCCTCCCTAGCCATGCGTCTATGGTCTGAGTCACTGTATCCTGACAACTCCCTCTCACTACTGGGTCGTTAACCTTCTGCATACTGCCATTGTTTTATTAATCCACCCCTAGCCCAGCTTTAAACGCTCAGTTTGCCTGCGTCTAATCACACCATCCCCCTCCCCCAACCCTTAGAGGCCTGCTTTGGAAAATCCCCCCTCGAATTTGAAAAGTAAATCTGACTGTGATGTGCACAGCACTGTGAGAATTAAGCGTAAACTCAGCCTGTACATGTTTTCACACCCTGATGAAATACAGTGTCAGCCAGTATGGTTTAAAGTCACATGTTTTAAATTAAATACAGTACATTCTTTAATATCTTTAAAATAAAAATATATAAATATATAAATATAACATGTTCTTTTATTGGTGTTGCCGAGAGCTGTTGTGTTTGAAGTCTAATACCTTCGCAGTTCAACCTACACAGTGTGGGGGTGGCGTGCAGTAATAGTAAAATTGCATATTTAATTAATTTTAAAGTAAAGTACTGTAAATGCTCGGACCCTGTTGGGGTCAAGTGAGGGGGTTCCTAACATCTGGGGGCAAAAACAATTTAATTTCTAGGTGCATTAGAACAGAAGTTCCCACGCCAATGTCCGTGAACTTGACCGAGGCCCCTAAGTAGTTCCCACGGCAATTGCGACAGAACATAATGTAAAATAACCGTTCTGTGGGTCTGAGCGGGTCGAAAGTCGCCTGGTCTCATGGGAAAGGACCCTTGACCTAGGCAAAAATATCAGCTTGCACGACCCACGGAATGGAGATACCAGAAGACAGTTTAAAAGCACATTACAAAGTGGCTTTTTTTCTGCCATGCAAGTCAATGTCAGAAACCTGAACTTTTAACATTACCCTGACTCCGTCTGTTGCCACGAGAGGTCGCAATTTGCCATGCAATCCTGCCGCACAACTAGGACTACATGGGTGGACCGAATATGGGCCCTTAGGTGAACAGAACCGGACTTGTGGTTCCAGGTTTCCTGCTCATTCTGACTTAGCCGGTTCAAAGCTTTGTCCGCCATTACGCTCAATGCTTGGACCCTCCTCGCCGGCGTGACCCTTTCTCCGCCATTATGTCGGACCCTGTTGGGGTCAAGTGAGGGGTTCCTAACATCGGGGGCTAAAAATAATTTTATTTCTCGGTTGCCCTAGAACAGAAGTTCCACGCCAATTGACCTAGTTCCCACGCCAATTGCCGTAGTTCCTACGCAAATTGAGCGACAGGCAGTTAAAAAAAAAAAAACAGCGCAGTAAGCCTCTACATTTGTTGCACTGACAAACGAGCAAATGGAAACAATGGGAGATAATCTAGTTCTTTATTGGTTTGTAGTCAGTACAAAAACATTTATTTACAAATACTGTACAATGTTGAAAACATTTCAAGTGCACAGCAATTATACCATCAACACACAATAATACATACAGTAATGCAGCCTTATTAAATTTTCTGCCACATTGAATTCGGAGAGAGAGAAACTTTTACAAAAACATTGTAAAACAGTGGAGTTACTGAAAAATGGACGTTTACACGTATGGATATTAATTTTAATACAGTATACAGTATATCTACTGTACTGTGTATAAAATCTGTTGTTTTTGGTGCATGGGGGCACAGGAGTTAAAGTGACTTGCTTATGTACTGTATTTGGGGCTTGTCTTTGGGTGGTTATTCATCAAATTATTATGATGAACTGCCTTTACAAAATTACAATGCTGCTATTATTTCAGCCACACACTCCCGAGTTTTTAATCCCTCCTAGCCAGGCGTCTATGGTCTGAGTCACTGTATCTGACAACCCCCTCTCACTACTGGTCGTTGTTAACCTTCTGCATACTGCCATTGTTTATTAATCCAACCCTAGCCCAGCCTTCAAACGCTCAGTTTGCCTGCGTCTAATCACATCATCCCCCTCCCCAACCTTAGAGGCCTGCTTTGGAAAATCCCCCCCTCGAATTTGAAAAGTAAATCTGACTGTGATGTGCACAGCACTGTGAGAATTGAGCGTAAACTGATCCTGACATGTTTTCACACCCTGATGAAATACAGTGTCAGCCAGTATGGTTTAAAGTCACATGTTTTTAAATTAAATACAGTACATTCTTAATATCTTTAAAATAAAATATATAAAATATATAAATATAACATGTTCTTTATTGGTGAAGTCAGTACAAAAACCTTTATTTACAAATACTGACAATGTGAAACATTTAAAGTGCACAGCAATTATAACCATCAACACACAATAATACATCAGTTACTGCAGCCTTTATTAAATTCTTCTGCCACATTGAATCGGAGAGAAACTTTTACAAAACATTGTAAAACATGGAGATACCTGAAAAAATGGACGTTTACACTGTATGGATATTAATTTAAATACAGTATACAGTATATCTACTGTACTGTGTATAAAATCTGTTTTTTTTGGTGCATGGGGCACAGGAGTTAAAATGACTTGCTTTTTGTACTGTATTTGGGCTTGTCTTTGGGGGTTTATCATCAAATTATATGATGAACTGCCTTTACAAATCAATGCTGCTAACATTTCAGCCACACACCTCAAGTTTTTAATCCCTCCCTAGCCATGCGTCTATGGTCTGGTCACTGTATACTGACAACTCCCTTCCACTACTGGGTCGTTAACCTTCTGCATACTGCCATTGTTTTTATTAATCCACCCTACCACAGCTTTTAAACGCTCAGTTTGCTGCGTCTAATCACACCATCCCCTCCCCCAAACCTTAGAGGCCGCTTTGGAAAATCCCCCTCGAATTTGAAAAGTAAATCTGACTGTGATGTGCACAGACACTGTAGAGAATTAAGCGTAAACTCAGCCTGTACATGTTTTACACCCTGATGAAATACAGTGTCAGCACAGTATGAGTTTAAGTCACTGTTTTAAATTAAATACAGTACATTCTTAATATCTTTAAAATAAAAATATATAAATATATAAATATAACATGTTCTTTATTGGTGGTGGAGTCAGTACAAAAAACATTTATTTACAAATTACTGTACAATGTTGAAACATTTCAAGTGCACAGCAATTATAACCACAAACACACAATAATCATACAGTACTGCAGCCTTTATAAATTCTCTGCCACATGAATTCAGGAAAAACTTTTACAAAACATTTGTTAAAACATGGAGATACCTGAAAAATGGACGTTACACTGTATGGATATTATTTATAATACAGTACAGGATATTACTGTACTGTTGTAAAAATCTGTTTGTTTTGGTGCATGGGGCACAGGGAGGGTTAAAGTGACCTTGCTTTTTATGTACTGTTATTTGGGGTTTGTCTTTGGGGGTTTATTCACAATATTATGATGAATGCCTTTCAAATTACAGTGCTGCTAAATATTCAGCCACACACCTCCCGAGTTTTTAATCCCTCCCTAGCCAGGCGTCTATGGTCTGAGTCACTGTATCCTGACAACCAGAAGTTCCACCCAATTGACTAGTTCCCACGCCAATGCAGTAGTTCCTACGCCAATTGCGCGACCAGGCAGTAAAAACAGCCGCAGTAAGCCTCTACATTTGTTGCCACGACAAACGAGCAAAGGAAAACAATGGAGGATAATCATGTTCTTTATTGGTGGAAGTCAGTTACAAAAAACATTTATTTACAAATACTGTACAATGTTGAAACATTTCAAGTGCACAGCAATTTAACCATCAACACACAATATACATTATAGTTTGCNNNNAGTACTGCAGCCTTTATTAAATTCTTCTGCCACATTGAATTCGGAGAAACTTTTACAAAACATTTGTAAAACATGGAGATACCTGAAAAATGGACGTTTATAATACAGTACACAGTATATCTACTGTACTGTGTATAAAATCTGTTTGTTTTTGGTGCATGGGGCACAGGGAGTTAAAGTGACTTGCTTTTATGTACTGTATTTGGGGCTTGTCTTTGGGGGTTTATTCATCAAATTATTATGATGAACTGCCTTTACAAATTACAGTGCTTGCTGCTAACTATTTGTAAAACATGGGGAAACATGAGTAATGCACATTTATAAGAATATGATTTAATACTATATACAGTACTGTAATGTACTGTATAATATATATATACTATACTACTGTATATACTGTATAGTAATATTATTTTTCCTTCTTTATCTTTTCCTCATTCTGTCTGCAGTACAGTAGTTCATTGAGAGAGGAGAGGTTTTGTGTACATCATTACTGCTGTTTATATACTGTACATTTGACTGTACACGCAGATTTGACGGGACACAACGCCCCCACCTCCCCCTAGGCCACCCTTTTTCCTGGAACGACAAGAAAACAAAAACTTAGTTCAGGTACTGTATGTGCGTACTGTATTATGGCAGAACTACTGTAGGTGGCTGGTGCAGCTTTCTCTGGAAAGAAAAAAATGGAGCAGTTAGTAGGCAGTTACTGTAGTATTGTCAAACTAGTCTACTGTACTGTATACTGGAACTACTGTATACTCTGACTATCTGGAAAGAAAAAATCTGTGCCATACTTACCTGTATCATAGTGTACTTACATTGTATTTACACAAGCACTGTACTAGTTTCCTGATGCTTGCCCATTACGTGCGATGACAATGGGGAAACACAGTGGCAATATGGTCTATATATTTATTGCAGCGTTCCACGGTGAGTACATCATTCCAAAAACTCAGTATGCCTTTCAACAACTCGTCCTTTTTCGAGGGTTTCACCACTTTCCGGATATGGTCCTTCAGCTGATGCCAGACCATTGCCAGACCATTTCGATCGGATTGAAGTCTGGCGATCTGTCATTGGAAAGAAAGGACAATTGGTTTAAGAGCTAAAAACAGTGGGGAACAAAAATGGGACTCGGTCTACTGCACTTACTCCGCTGGCGTCTTCACCCAGTTGATGCCGCGCTCAAGGATATGCGCCGTTGACGCGGTGTGCTTGGGATCCTTGTCCTGGTAGAAGCGGTGACCATTGGGAAAGTTGCGTCTGATGTATTTCACTATCTCGGGCACAAAGTTGTCTTGGAAGTAAGCTTTATTCATGATTCCTATAGCAAGAAAAGAAAAGTGCTCAAAAAACTGCACAATAGTACAGTACAGTGTATACGGTAAGGCAACACTAGTCAAGTACAGTGCATTAGGCGACATTATATTTGATAAATTTTACCTTCAAAGATGACAATGCATCCCGGTCCACGCCTAGAGATGGCACCCCACACATGCAGCTTCACAGGGTGTTTTGGACGCGGCTTCAAAAATATGCGGCCTTTTTTGTGGAACGCAAAGCTTGCAAATCTCTCCAGCGACACAGTAGACTCATCAGTGAAGATGCAATCCTGGAAAGTCTCCCCGCTGTCGATCCATGCCTGGGCCTGGACCACTCTTTTGATTTGGTTTGCATCCCGTATCATGGGTACGCTCTGTAATTTGTAAAGGCAGTTCATCATAATAATTTAATGAATAAACCCCCAAAGACAAGCCTCAAATACAGTACATAAAAAGCAAGTCACTTTAACTCCCTGTGCCCCANNNTGCCCCAAAAACAAACAAACAGATTTTTACACAGACAGTAGATTATACTGTATACTGTATTATAAATTAATCCATACAGTGTAAACGTCATTTTCCGGTAACTCCATGTTTTACAAATGTTTTGTAAAAGTTTCTCGAATTCAATGTGGCAGAAGAAGAAGAATTTAATAAAGGACTGCAGTACTGTGTATGTATTGTGTTTGATGGTTATAATTGCTGTGCACTTGAAATGTTTCCACATTGTACAGTATTGATAATAAATGTTTTGTACTGACTCCACCAATAAAAGAACATGATTATCTCCCTGTTTCCATGTCCTCCTTTGTCAGTGTAACAAATGTAGGGCTTACTGCGCTTTGTTTTTACGCCCGTCGCGCAATTGGCGTAAGGAACTATGGCAATTGGGTGGGAAAAGGTCAATGGCGGGAACTTCTGTTCTAGGGCACCGAGAATAAAATTATTTTGGCCCCCAGATGTTAGGAACCCCCCTCATCACTTGAACCAAGGGGAGCGTAAGTAATGGCGGCGAGAAAGGGTCACGCCGGCGGAGGGTCCAAGCATTGAGGTCAATGGCGGACAAAGCTTTGACGGTAATAACTGAGAAGAGCAGAAACCTGGAACCCAACAGTCCGGTTGTCTATAAACCTAGGGGCCCATATTCGTCACCATTGTAATCCTAGTGCGGCAAGTTTGAATGGAAAATTGCGACCTCTCGTGGCACAGAATGGAGTCAGGGTAATGTTAAAGTTCAGGTTTCTGCCATTGCATTGCATGGTAGAAAAAAAGCCACTTGGTAATGTGCTTTTAAATGTATTCTGGTATCTCCAGTTCCGTGGGTCGGCAAAGCTGATATTTTTCCACTATGGCAAGGGTCCTTCCGCATGAGGACCAGCAGACTTTCGACCCGCTAGACCCACAGAACAGGTTATTTACATTATATTTGCCGCAATTGCGTGGGAACTACTAGGGCCTCGGTCAAGTTCACGGACAATAGGTGGGAACTTCTGTTCTAGGGACCCTAGAAATTAAATCTTTTTGCCCCAGATGTTAGGCACTGTATACAACTGTACAGTCATACTGTGGAAGACAAAAATGAAACGATATGAACATGTAGAATAAATGCATAGTTTTATTTTGGGTTTATTACACAGTATACTGTACGGCCGGAGAAACATCAGATATACAGTGTACAGTTTATCATCGAAATCCCTATTAGCGTTGTTCTTTTTGAGGAAAAACAAAAAAAAAAAAGTTTTAATGTACAGTAATGGTCAGCCCTCTAAAGAAGTACCCGCAGCCCCACCAAAATAATGACGGCAAAAATACAGTACTCACATTGAATTTCCATTGAGCTAGCGACGGCTGGGCCGGTCCACTGCCAGTCCAGCTTTTTAATCATACCACGTCGATAGTAGTTAGCAGCGGGACTAAGTCATCTGTAGTCAGCAGGTGAAGGAGGGAAGGATCGCTTGGTACATGCAAGCTTCATCCATACTGGATGCAAAATCCGGCTCCTCAGGCTCCAGAGTTGTCACTGAAGGTGGGACCGTCATGGGTGCTGGTTATGGTGCGTGTTCGGTACATTGCTTGGCAGCGACTGTCGCTTCTTAGTTGGTTTTAACACGACCCTTTGCCTTTTGCGCCTCCATGATCATAGATACGGAAAAAACCCGTGATACACACCCAATACCCTCCAACAAATTGGGGGCTCAAACGGTGAAAACAGGGATCAATGCATACATTTTCCTTAACTGCACGCTTCAGGTATGATGGACTACTGTATGTATTATTGTGTGTTGATGGTTATAATTGCTGTGCACTTGAAATGTTTCAACATTGTACAGTATTTGTAAATAAATGTTTTTGTACTGACTCCACCAATAAAAGAACATGATTATCTCCCATTGTTTCCATGTCCTCCTTTGTCAGTGTAACAAATGTAGAGGCTTACTGCGCTGTTTTTTACTGCCTGGTCGCGCAATTGGCGTAGGAACTATGGCAATTGGCGTGGGAACTAGGTCAATTGGCGTGGGAACTTCTGTTCTAGGGCACCGAGAAATAAAATTATTTTTGCCCCCAGATGTTAGGAACCCCCTCACTTGACCCCAACAGGGTCCGAGCAGTAATGGCGGCGAGAAAGGGTCACGCCGGCGAGGAGGGTCCAAGCATTGAGCGTAATGGCGGACAAAGCTTTGAACCGGCTAAGTCAGAATGAGCAGAAACCTGGAACCCACAAGTCCGGTTCTATTCAACCTAGAGGGCCCATATTCGGTCACCATGTAATCCTAGTTGCGGCAGGTTTGAATGGCAAATTGCGACCCTCTCGTGGCAACAGAATGGAGTCAGGGTAATGTTAAAGTTCAGGTTTCTGCCATTGACTTGCATGGTAGAAAAAAAGCCACTTTGGTAATGTGCTTTTAAACTGTCTTCTGGTATCTCCAGTTCCGTGGGTCGTGCAAAGCTGATATTTTTCCACTATGGCAAGGGTCCTTCCGCATGAGGACCAGGCGACTTTCGACCCGCTCAGACCCACAGAACAGGTTATTTTACATTATATTTGCGCAATTGGCGTGGGAACTACTTAGGGCCTCGGTCAAGTTCACGGACAATAGCGTGGGAACTTCTGTTCTAGGGCACCTAGAAATTAAATTCTTTTTGCCCCCAGATGTTAGGCACTGTATACCACTGTACAGTATACTGTGGAAGACAAATAATGAAACGATACTGAACATGTAGAATAAATGCATAGTTTTATTTTTTCGGGTTTATTACACAGTATACTGTACGGCCGGAAAACATCAGCATACAGTACAATGTTATCCATCGAAATCCCCCTATTAGCCGTTTTCTTTTCTGAGGAAAAACAAAAAAAAAAGTTTTAATGTACAGTAATGGTCAGCCCCCTAAAGAAGTACCCAGCCAGCCCCACCAAAATAATACGGCAACAATACAGTACTCACCATTGAATTTCCCATTGAGCTAGCGCTGGCGCCGGTCCACTGCCAGTCCAGCTTTCTTCATCATCCACGTCGATAGTTAGCAGCGGGACTAGTCCATCTGTAGTCAGCAGGTGAGGCGGGAAATCGCTTAGGTACATGCAAGCTTCATCCATACTGGATGCAAAATCCGGCTCAGCCTCAGGCTCAGAGTTGTCACTGACGGTGGGACCGTCATTGGGTGCTGGTTCTGGTGCTGGTTCTGGTACATTGCTTGGCAGCGACTGTCGCTTCTTAGTTGGTTTTAACACGACCCTTTGCCTTTTGCCGCCTCCATGATCATAGATACCGGAAAAACCCGGTGATACACACCAATACCCTCCAACAAATTGGGGCTCAATACGGTGAAAACAGGGATCACTGCATAACCTTTTCCTTACTGCACGCTTCCAGGTATGAGGAGGTGGCGAAAATTTGTAAAAGTCATACTTTTCGATAAAATACTGATAAATTTGAGGAACTGTTGTCATTTTCTCCTCTGTTGCATTAATCGCGGCCCATATTAAATAAGCGTAACTTCTGTCAGATTTTTGGAAAACGGACTGCACTTGAACACTCATGGCGGGCGGGTCTCTGGAGAATAGTGTAAGCGAAACTGGTCTTTGTCTTTATTTAATATGTAAAGCCTAAATTGATACATTTGTGCAACTCTTCCTTCAGTCTCAAGGCCAAGGCCAAGTTACAATGGCACACTGTGGTACAGTTTCTTTTTTAAACGAAACACCTGCAAGCCCACACATTACTGATTCGGCGCATTACAATTCATGCATTTATGCCATCTGGCGGACACGCGAAGCATTGCAGCCTAATAAATCCTGAACCATTATAAATTAACACATCAGCCGCGCGTCAGCCGGGCATCACCCCTGGCTTGGAACGCGGCATGCTCCAGGTGAACAGTGTCACATTCCAGGTACCTGCCAGGTACAAACCGGTGATTTGTTCGAATAAAGTCTGCCGCAGCAGTAGTTTGGCAAGATCTATCCTTCATAAATCCATGCTGACTATTACTAATAATTTTTTATTCCATTAGGTATTCCTGAATATTATCCCATATTAAACCTTCAAGTAGTTTCCCTACTATTGAAGTCAGGCTTACAGGTCTGTAATTTCCTGGTTGTGATCTAGCTCCCTTTTAAAATATAGGCACCACATCTGCTTTACGCCAATCTTGTGGTACTGAGCCTGTGGAAATGGAGTCCTTGAATATTAAATATAATGGTTTTGCTATTACTGAGCTTAACTCCTTCAGAACTCTTGTATGTATGCCATCGGGGCCAGGTGCCTTATTTACTTTAATTTTTTCAAGTCGCTTATGAACTTCTTCCTCAGTTAACCAATTGTTCATTAATATGCGGCACTACTATTGAACTTGATTCTTCCCTGGTAAACACAAAGGCAAATAATTTGTTTAATACCTCAGCTTTTTAATAATCTCCAATAAACTGCCTACCCATCTTATACTGAAAGGGTCCTATATTTTCTTTTCTCATTTTTTTGTTATTAAGGTACTTAAAGATTTTTTTAGGGTTGACCTTACTTTCTATTGCAATCCTTTTTTCATTATCCATTTTTGCTCATTTGATTGCCCTTTTGCAATTTTTGTTAAATTCCTTATAATTCTGATACGATGTCTCTGTCCCTTCTGACTTAAAGAATCTAAACACGTTCCTCTTCTTGTCCATTTCCTCCCCTACCTATTTAATTAGCCACATTGTTTTTGACTTTTTTCTTTTATACTTATTACCCAAGGGTATACACTGATAAGTGTGCTTTTCTAACAATGTTTTAAAGACTGCCCATTTATCTTCTACATTTTTCCCTGCAAAAACATCATCCCATTGTATTACTACTAGATTAAACCTCAGTTTATTAAAATCTGCCTTTCCAAAATTGAAGGTCTTTGTTGAACCCAAGTAATCTGTTTTTTGATAATTTATTTCAAATGAGACCATGTTATGATCACTGTTACCCAAATGTTCCAGGACTTGAATATTTGTTATTACTTCTACATTGTTTGATATGACCAAATCCAGAACTGCCTCTCTCCTGGTTGGTTCCTCAATAATTTGGGTCATATAATTGTCTTTAAGCACCCCCAAAAAGCTGTTCCCTTTTGTTATAACGCTAATCTCATTGCCTCAGTCTATGTCTGGATAATTAAAATTCCCCATTATGCAAACATGACCCAGTTTTGATGCCTTCTCCATTTGCAAAAGTATTTTAGCTTCCTCAATCTCACAGATATTTGGTGGTTTATAGCATATTCCCACAAACATTTTCTTTATACTTTTACCTCCACTACTAATTTCCATCCACAAAGTCTCTACATTTTCATCATTCAATTCATAGACATCATTGAATGCCCATGTTCTTCACACAGTGTGTGGTGGGCCCACTCACCTGTGTGTTATGTTGTGTACACCCCCATTTTAGATACAGCTTGAGATACTATCATTAGAATAAGCTGTTTGGTGTACTTATCTTTATCCAATCTGTTTATATATTTTCTTATTCTGAATTGGTTGTCATCCCAGTTGCATTAGTAATTACTTATGCATTTGTGTTTCTGCCTACTGTGACAGCATTGAGGAACCCCCCACCTCTTTTTAAATTTCTCCCCTGTTTTTAAACATCTATAAACTTTGTTACATTTTTGGTTATCCCTTTGGGATTCTTTTTGTTGCTCTCCATATTCCTTTTCCCTGGAGCACCGCTGACTTTCTTGATTTGTTTGTCATCATTTTTGGGGGCCATTATATTCTTGGCGCATATGCGGTAGTTCTTGTGTATATATATATATATATATATATATATATATATATAAAACAAAAAAAATACAAGCTGCGCCAGTATCAATAAAAAATTAAATAAAATGAAATAATTATACCTGCTAATTACAAATGATTACAGTATACACAATATTAAACACTAGTTAAAATACAACTAAATAAACACAACCTAAATATAAAATCTATACCCTAATAATTTAAAACAATATAAAACACAAAGAAATGTATAACTGTGAGATACTAGTCCCTTTTTAAAATTCCACGTTGAAACATCCAATCCAATTCCAGGCTCTGGCTGCTTTCTACTGGGAGAACCAACTCCTGATACCCCCCAAAAAAAGAAGAAAGCGCACGGCCCATAGCGTGATACTGTTTCACATTTATTATTTAAAAATGAAGGAGAATTGCTAAACCCACTGTAAGAGGGGTTAAGGCCGCACTCCACAAAAAAGAAAAATGCATACAATTTACCGGTGCTGCTGGTTCAAGGAAGTACCTGCCATAAACTCCAAAGTACACTGAGGAAAGAAGGGATCCAGCCGCTCCACGGATTACTGGAAATAAGAAAGATTTATGTGCCACAGTGTGGCACAATAAATCTTTCTTATTCAGAAATCCGTGGAGCGCTGGATCCCTTCTTTTCCACTATTGCTAAACCCTGCATCACTCATTAACTAATAACAGATAAAATATCAATGCAATACATATTAGCATAAATAGGAGATTCTAATTATTCATATATTTTTTATGAATTTCCCCAAGGTTATTCAAATAAATTGTGGTCATATTTAATAAGGATGTACAGTACTGGCTTTAAAAAAATCTTTTTTTATTCTGTGAGGCTGGCTACCCCTAACGTAAGATTGATAACAGAGAAAATATTTGTTAATTGAATATAAAGAAAAACCTGGCGCCAAAAGTTCATTGGATAATCCTGTACTCCTCAGGGGATCAGCACATTTGCTTGACAGGCCATGTAGGGGAAAAAATACAAAACAGACACAGACTCATAGTGCCAACACATCTGTAGGTGTTAAAAACAGTCTACACTAATACACACAACCTTGCCTTAGTAACATAGAGACTCCTAGTGACACTAAAAACTATTTATTAAATAAAAAGAAATACACTGGCGACACTTTATTCGAGCTCGGCTAGCCCCACGAATTGGGTATACCCGGGTGTATGAGGTTTGTGACTGTTTTGCCCGAGTGCATTGGGTATTTTCCAGGCAGGGATTGAAGGCTTTTATTCCCGTGGTTGCCAATACGCACAATATAAGATATAACTGCATTACATTCATGAATTTATGCCATCTGGTAGACACGCGAAGCATTGCAGCCTATAAATCCTAATCATTATCATTAACAGATCAGCCGCCCGTCAGCAGAGCATGAACCCAGGCTGGGAAGGCAAACGCAACGGGGCTTGTCAGAGGTGAGGAGCGGCGCATTCCAGGTTATCTGCCAGGTACATAACTGGGTATTTGCTCGATAAATGTGTGTCGGTGCAGCTATGACATAAAAATGGTATGGACAAAATGAGAACACCGCTGGTCATCCAGATGGGAAAAATCCGAGCCCTACTTACAAGCACAAGGCAAACAGCAATGACAACAAAGAGTCATCCTTGTGACTTGCTGATGTCTTTGCAGAGATGTGATTCCTGCGTGCATGGACTCCGTGCTGACTCTCCCTCCAGGTGTTAACAGAACAGTGGCAGTGTCGGGAGCCCGCTCGTGGGGGCATCCACAGCTACTCCACGTGAGGCGCTCTCCTGACTTCCTCTCCGGTTACACAGGCTGTCTCAGAGAGTGCCCGTGCCCTTAAAGGACAGTACAAGCGTCCGTAGCCAAGAACTAACGGCGCAATGGGGCTCAAATGTGGACCAAGTGTCCCACAAAAGTCACCAATACCAAACTCAAAGTGACGGTGTCACCTGCCCTACGCATTTCGTAGATGGTACATCCACTTCTCAGGGGCATAAAGACTGACATTAAATGACATATACAATACCCTAACCAATTAAAAAATTATTGCCCAATAGGCTATATAGCCTGCTTGTCATTAATATCAAATCACTACGTCTCTAACAACATACTACACATCATATACATTAAACAACATCATTAAAAACATTCAGATAACAACTGGTAACCGTATATCCCAAAATTGAGGCCCAGAATATAAATTAATAGGCATGGATATACCAAAATCCAAATTGTGGCCAAAGGATAAACAACCTGCTAAGCTACTTAATATGCTAATGCGGGGCTTTACAGAGTCAAATGGGAAGGTGTCTCATCCATTAAGTTAATGGTTGCACTTAACTTAATGTTTGTTTGAGCCATTCATCTACCTAAAAAGGAGCCAAGTTTCAAAATCAACATTGAGCCCATATGGGGTAAAAGTCTTAACTTATAGATCCAAAAGGCCTCCCTCCTATTGATTCGTGTGTTGAATGTTATTGCCACTCTCCAATTGGGGGTACACAATTCAATAGGTTGACAGCTTAGGCCCTTTGGATTTTTGCCCATGATGTACCAAAAAGTGGTGGGACACACTGTGTGATGTTAAACTTTTTTTGATGTTGTAGATATGTTCAAATACGTCTTTGAAACGTCGGACCAGTGCGACCCCACATATGCAGGCCACAGAGGACCACTGACACAATATAAATGACAAACCTTACCGACTTACATGAAATATTGTGACATGATTTTGTAGTTCTGGCCGGTGACATTAGATTTGAATTCTGTGCTACAACAGCGTGTACTTACAGGCTATTACATTTACTGCTGGTTAAACCCATTTTACATGATTGATGTTCATTTTATTTCACCGTGGTTTAATTATAAGGGTAACTAGGTGCCAGTTTGTTCATAAAGTTTTACCAGCTTTCTTAAAAAACAATAGATGGGCTGTGGGTTAGTATCGACTGACAAAAGTTGCATCTGCAAATATAGCGCCAAGTTTGGAAAAATATTCCTTATTTGGGGGCCATTAGGGTGATATCTACTATATATTTTTTAAAGCACTGCTATGTCTGCGTTCCAAGGGCCAATCGCATAGCACCTTGGCCTGTCACGCTGGCTCAGGCCATTGACCCGCCCCCGCACCCTCTCATGGCCTGAGGCGAGTGACGGGCCGCACCCAACACACACAACACTCTCCCGCCCCAACCCCATCACGTGTGCCGCCCTCCAACGGCTCGACGGGAAGAGTGGCCCCTCTACACCAGCTGCTCCCTACTCCCCGGCGCTACCTTCCCCCCAGGTATAAGTCACACCACTGCCAGTAACTCTCCTATTTCAGGCACGGAGCCTCGCGCCTCGGCCCACACAGGACCCACACAGGCCCACACAGGCGTTCCTGCCGCCGCCTGCCACGAGCCCTCACTTCAGCCGAACTGCACATTGGGGGACCAAAGCGTCGGGGGGGCCACGGGGGGGGGGGGGGGGCGAAGCACGTGAGTCACCAGGGAACGGGGGGGGGGCGAGTCACGGGAAACGGGGGGGAGGCGAGTAACAGCGGAAACAGGGGGCGAGCCGCGAGTCACAGGGAATGGGGGGCGAGCCGAAAGTCACAGGGAATGGGGGGGAGTTCAACGGGAGGGGGGCCGGCGAGACAGGGGGGGGGGCACCAGCCGAACCACAGGGCGCACAGAGGCGGGGGGAAATGCCACCTTTATACTAAATTATAACATAAATATGCCCACTGTCTCCACCCCCACTCCAAGGGCCAAAAAAAAAGACACAGGAAAAAAAAAACGCAAAGTGAAAAAAAACGTAAAGGGTAGAAAAAAAAAAGAAAAAGGGACACAAGAAAACATAAAAAAATAAAAAGTGCCAAAAAAATGAAAAGTGGGAAAAATAAGAAAACGAAAGGAAAAACAGAGAAACGCGAAAAAAAAGGTTCAGCAAAGTGAAAACAGGAAGAAAATGAACAAACCGTAAAATGGACAAAAACAAGCCGCACATTGGAAAAAGAGCAGAAAACTGTCGCAAAACATAGCTAAAATTTCTAACCCTGAAGGCCCTTTATACAAACCCGAATCCCCTTGTCTATACTAAGCTTCAAACTTTATCCACCCCCGCTCCCGTTCTCAACAAAAAGATACCCAGTTCTCCCACGGCTCACATTTCTCACCCAATGCCTCCCACTTTGGTCACACCCCAACCCCCGCACCCCCCGCCCCCCAGTCCCCACCGATCCCCTTTGTCCCCCCGCTCCCCTTTCTACCCCCGCTCCCCTTTCTCCCCCCCAGGTCCCTTACTCCCACCCGCTTCCCCTTTGTACCACCAACGCTCCCCTTTCTCCACCCACCCGCTTCCCTTTCCTCCACCCTGCTCACTTTCTACCCCACGTCCCCTTTATCCCCCACCTGCTCACATTACCCCCCCACTACACATTTTAACCCCCGACTCCCTTTTCTCCCCCCCCCACTCCCCTCCCTACCTCCCCCCCCCCCACTCCCCTTTCTCCCCCCCGCTCCCCTTTCTCCCCCCCCGCTACCCTTCTACCCCTGACTCCCCTTTCTCCCCCCCGCCACCCCTTTCTCCCCCCCGCTACCCTTTCTCCCCCCCTGCTCCCTTTTCTCCCCCCCCGCCGCACTTTCTCCCCCAACAAAGGCTGAGAAAAGAGGGAAAAAAAAAAAAGTAAGTAAGGAAAAGAGAAAGAAAAAAAGGCACAATAGATAGACGAAAAGGGAAAAAACACAAGAACGAACAAGATATTTTTTCCCTCCCCCGCCTCCCATTTCCCTCCCCCCCCTATTGCTCCCCCTTTCTCCCCCCCGCCTAAATAATACTACCTATTTACGCATTTACATCCCAGGGCAACGCCGGGTGTCTCAGCTAGTGTGTATAAAGGAAATATTATTTTTCCCTGGCTGTCCCCTTGGTCCTTATATTCCAGGAGTTTGTTCTGTCCATATCTTGAAACTAAAGAGATAGTATTCTCTAGTTCGTCTTCTATGGGATAATTTTCGATCTAGAAAACGAAAACTGATTTTGAGTTCATCCGCCTGCTCTACAAATCTTCCAACCTGGAGCAGTTGCGCTACTACATCGTATTGATTCTCTTTCGGAATATTCCTAATCCCATTGCGGATTGTGATGGCTGTTGGCCAATTAACATAATGTTGGCTGTACAGGCATTGCTGGTATTTGCCTGTGCTTTGTAAGTAGAGGCCTTGATTTTTTCCCATCTGGATGACCGCGGTGTTCTCATTGTCTCCATACCATTTTATGCATAGTTCTTTTTATTTAATAAATAGATTTTATAGTCCTAGGAGTCTCTATGTTATAAATGCAGTGTGTTGTATTAGTGTAGTTAGACATCTTTTAACCCCTACAGGTTGCACTTATGATCTGTGTCTGTTTGTGGTTTTTTCCCTACATGGACTGTCAAGCAAGTGATGTGCTGATCCCCTGAGGAGTACAGAAGTATCCAATGAACGTTGGGCCAGGTTTTTCTTTGTTTTCACCTTTCTGTTAGTACTGAAGTATTAATAGGCAGCTTTATATATATATATAGTTTTTTGTAATTGTCAAACTGGGTTTTAGTCTTCAGGGATTGTTCACATTTTTTTCATTTCAATGGTAATTGAATATGTTTATACTGTTATATTTAGATTGTAGTTGATAACCAAGTTTAGTGTGTCTTGGAACCTCGAATGGATAGATATCATTATCACCCTTTAAGCAAATTCTGGAGGCTTCTTGATGGACCATGATAAATAAATGATAAAACATATTTTAGAAATAATTTTAATATATCGATTTTTAATAATAAAACAACTTATGGGTACCTAGGTGGCTTAACACAGAATAATGATAGGAATATTATTATGTTACATTGACTATTATGTAAGAAGAATTTATGAAGCTGAAAAAATAATCTCCATTATTGCAACAAGAGATGGTCCATTACTGAATGTGTAATTATGGATAATATGCTGATTAGATTTTGCTATGTTGTGCATACTTCGGTTCATCTATATTATGAATTGCAGACATCATTTCTGGGGCGGTTAACCTATTTAAGAACCGAAGCTAACACCCCTAGAGCATTTTAAAGTAATATAGGATAACAATGGTTTGTTTGAAATCAACTAAGAGAGAACATGGACGGTGTGAATAAAAAAATGTGTGCATGCGGCATTCCATTCATCAGGCCGTTTGGCCCCCGCGGCGACCCGGTGGGTAAAAATTGACAGCAGGACATGGAGAAGCCATTAGAAGGTTAAAGGAATCTCATGTTTTGGGTTAGATGATGCCCAAACTGCATATTACATGTTATGAAAAAGGTGGGAATCCATTCGACGTCCAATGTAATTTGAAGGCATTAGATGTATTCTTCAGCTCTAATTGTGTGTTTTTACCATAAAGTCTACCGACCAATAACAAGGCAAGTCATTACCAGCTGAATGTAGCAGGGTAGGAGAAGTTTGCACACTAGGCTTCAATGGGAAAAAACAAAGCAGTTTAAAAATTTACTTCATGGACCAAAATAGAGATAAATAAAAAACAAAAAATAAAGGAATACGCACAGTTTCCTAGTTTCTCAGGGGAAAATCTGTTACTTCAACAGTCATATTATCTCAATAATTAGTTTCATAGTTAATAGTAGATGCGGTTGAAAAAAAAGACAAACAGAAAAGAAAGTCTGCACACAGTTGGATTGGAAGATGCAGAATTAAACTCGGCTTCAAGCAAAGGAAGGAATGATCCAGGGACAATGCTGAAAGGTGGTGCTCACAGGGAATAAATACAAGTGAATAGAAGTGACAGAAAGAATCCCTTTAGTGTTGGCACTAGAAGAAATGCACCCGATTTAAAAACTTTTAACTTTTATTATAAAATGATTAAAAATAAAATTGTACTGACGAGAAAGAAACCACCAAACATAAAACAAACAACCAAATAGTAATTAAAAGATGGAGAGTGTGATAGGGTTGTTTATTGGAGAGTGTAAGTATATATAAATACCTCACTAATATTTACTAATAAACCCTGGAAGGTGGGTGATCTCTACACTAAGGGTAAGTATAAGGTTATATATTCTGGACCCCTAGACCATAGCAAGGAAAGAGTAAGGCAGTGAATGTGCTTATCTGATAGATTAGGAAAGTGAGGCTGAATAACTGGTGGACGGGAGTTGAAGCGCACTGCACACCTTACTAGTATCACAATATACACTTGTAATAAGCTTTATTATGACCAGTCTGTTGTAAGACCAGCCACACTCACTGCCTTATATAATAGATCCTAACCATGAAGTCGGAGTGCTCTTGCTGCCCATGGACGCAGTCTACGAACGACTCGACAGTGTTGGCCGACACCTCAACGATGAGCCGACGTCACGTGATGGTTGACGTCAGATACCCTACGTACATTTCACCGTAACTGGCTTCATCGGGGGAGCGAATTCCAAGTAATTAGCTGTGTTTTTATCGGGTCCGTTGCTATAGCAGCAAATCTCAGCTCTCATGATTGGTGCACCGCCAGCATATCGTGCGGCTTAGTGCTCTGACGCTACGCCCTGTGTGTAGAGGGAGGAGACTGTCTCCTCTGTTTGTGCAAGCTCTTTGTCTGATGGGCTGCTATAAAGAACCCAGCAACAATCGCGCAGCTTTTAGTGCGTTGATAATCCTCCCTTGTGAAGGGGAGGGAGCTGGTAATGATGAAGCACGGGCATACTATTGACAAGATTGTTGCAGGGTATTGTGTCATGCTCATGAGCCGTCACCAACCTTGCCAGTATAGGTCAGTACATCCGACTTACTATAAATGGTTTGGTGAGAACAGTACAGATGTGTACCCATGATGTTGGTAAAAACTTGGTATTAAGAGACTCAGTGTCTCCATACATGATTACACCGGCAGTGCTGCTCTCAAGTTACCGTACGGTTCGTTGTAGTGAATAAGTATGTTTTAAATCAGATGTTGAATAGCAAGGGTGTTTGTTGTGGGGTTAATAAAGGCACTAGATGAATCCTGGGTGGTTTCATTATTACCTGACTAGGAGAAATGTATCAGGTGGTCAAGGAAACCTAATCAAAAGGAAGTAGGATAAATAGTTACACAGCTAATGATTATGTGATAGGACCTCATGATGAGTGATGTTGCATATCAAGGCTCGTTTGGGTTTGGGGTTAAGGTGGGTTAATTAAAGAATGGATATAATTTGTGTATTTCATTTTACCTAAAAGGAAAAGTGTATATCCAAAACCCCAGCAGCCGGATCTCGCTCTAGCATCAGTCCTTGGTTCATCTTAACATCTTTCCTTTGGGCCAGGCTTACTTAACCATCACTTATGTTCAGCCATAACTTTCTTCGCTCGATCACCATGTAACTCCGTCTCTCCACGAAATGTCCCATTCCGCTTCTCCGCCTCCAGCACGCACTCTGCTCCTCACTCTGCTTTGCACATCACCGCCTACTCTTTTTATCTATTTCTGTGACATTTCTTTTCTAATTACTATTCTTGCTTCAGGCTCCGCAGCATTCCACGCTACCTTTCACCTATTAGGTTATATCACTACAACCGAGCACAAGTGGCAGTCGTGCCCTCTCTCTACATTTGTGAACTAGCCCTCTGCCCCCTCCTCCCGACGTAATATGCTCCTTCTGGGCATTCCTAATACCTCTGCCCGTATTCTACACGCTCTTGTGCGGCGCATTCCATCACCCCCCTCGTCTCCCTCTACCACTTAAGTCGGTTATCCATCCTTATCAACCTTATTATTAAATTAATATTTCATTTGTGCGGCATACTTCGTAAGCTCCCCCCCTCACCGGGTTAGCGCACGTTTGATGCTGCGCTAGAGCATTGGGGTCGCGGCCGATAGACTAAACGCTGTCCTATAATTACGCCAAGGGCTCTTGACACCCTGGGCGGATCAATCTTTTCACTCCCTCCTAATTAATGGGGATAACCAACAGTACCTAGTTCTATGAAGAAGCTGCAGCTTGCATGCGCTTCTCCCTTTCCCTCCTCTAACTCTTTTTTGTCTAAAGCTTCACCCGGAACACTTACTTTCTCTATTTTTGCCATCCCATCGTGTAAGCCCTATAAGCATTTGCCCTCACCCCTCACCCATAATAACTGTCAGCCATTTATCTAATAGAGCGTTACTGTCACTTCTCTCCTCCGAATCCCCCCGCCTTTACTTCTCTCTCTTTTATTACATTCTGACCCGCCGCCTGTCACGGCCCGATGATGGTTGCTGTATCTTTCCTTGCACTCCTTTCCTCCGACGCCATCTCTCTTTCGATCCTCTTTTTTCAACCCTCCCTCCACTACTAGTTTAGATCTCCGTGCTCCCTATTTTTACACCACTTGGTTCAAAGGAGTGTTTGTCATATCTAGATTCCCCATAACCCGCCCAAGGGGCACTATCTACCTCTTATTAATTGTATTTATTGACTGCCCTAACGACCCCCAGGTTGCTTCTCCACATCTTGTTGACTGTCGTATTTCCCAGCCAACGATCAACTTCGTTATTGACTAGTTTATCATGCCATGTATTACGTATATTTCCAAATCCCCCCTGCTTTTTGTGGTCCCTAAACCCTCTTCTGGCATCCTATGTTATCCCTCGTACTACGGAGAATTTAGCGTCAGCCATTTTCCCCACCACATCCCACCTGCCCGCTAGTGTGCATTACGTCTTTTTATTGAGCATTCCGGCCCATCTAACCATTCGCTCCCACTATCTGTTTAATTTTTAATTTTCCTTTGCTTTTTTGAGCTGTGCATTACTCCTCCCCTTATGTCCCCTCTCAGCGCTAGCTGCCGTCCCCTCCTAGCTTCTGTGTAATCATAACGGGTAACTCACCGCTCTACTACCTCTATTCCTCTCGATCTACCTACTACCCCTCTCCTTTCCGATCCCCGTCCCCCCCCGAAGCATCATCTCTCCACCCTCTCTCCACCATCTGTCCCTTCGACGTTCACTCATCGCATCTGAACCCCACCTTCATGCACATACTCCGATGCCCATCCTCCTTTAACTTCACATCAGCCTCGACCCCACTTTTCGTCTCTTGCAGTCCGCGATCCTGTTCCCCCTGATACACCACCCGCCTTAGACCTTCCTTTCCCTACGTTCACACCCGCTAAAACCTCGATTGTCTTACCACAAGTAGAACTCCAAGGACTGCCATGTCCCTCCCAAGGTCCTATTCGGTCGATTACTAAGAGACTTTTGTATTCGCACCTAGTCGCCGCATTCCTAAGTCCTCGACTTGTGGGCAGAGATGAAGTCGCTGGCCTGTTGTTCATCCCATACTGGGTTGGACAGGTCCAAGAGGGTGAGTGGTTCCGATGAGGGCTGCATGGGGTAGATGGATAAGAAAGCAAGATCGGTTGTGGGTTGTGAACGATGGTTCGCACCCCCACTACCTCTCATTGAATCTCGCCCTTTTACCTTTTCCTTCACCCTCATTGTCCAACTATTTCCCCACCGTCTAATTCGTCCCTCCTAATGTCCCCCCACCTTCTCTCGTTCCACGTTTTATACGACTCCCCCCGATGAGACCCCGCTTCCCCCCTTGCCAAGCCTCGCCCCAAATCCTTACTTAATTCTTTGCCCCACACCCCCGATACCTTCCACTCACCGACCCCCCTTCTCACCCCCTTCTCGGGTCCGTCCCTCATTCTGATGCCTCCACTTTATTGCGAATCTAACCTGGTCTACTCCGTCACAATAAGCCCATTCCACTTCGCGTTCAACTCTCTCCCTCAAACCCATCTCATTTCCTAAATCCCCCTCCCCATGTTCCGCTCCATCAGACAATACTTGTCTATCTACTCCCCACGTCACTTCCCCTATCTCTTAACCGGATCCCCGGATTTGCCTACACCTTTGTTACCAAGATGAAAGTTCACCCGCTCTCATCCGTCCGTTGGCCCTTCTTTCCCTTCACTTCCTACGCTCCTTCCTTCCCCCCACGGCGTTCCCGTTAACCCCCCCCCCTCGGCGGATACGTCTCCGGCACCCCTGCATTCCCTATCCCTCCCTGCCTCTGTTCCCCTCCTCCTCCTCAAACATTAGAGTACTTACTTCCTCCCGACCTACTCCACCCGCGAAATCCCCGACCCCCTCCTTCAGATAACTCATTACTCCTTAAATTCATCCAGACTTCACTTAACCTTGACCCCCCGACATTGTTAGTTCATCTGGATTTCTTGCCTATAGTTCGCACTTGCTCCTTGTTTATTCCTCCTACACCGGTGATTTTCCTTCCCCTACATCTTCGCCCAGCATCCCCCCGCTCCATCTTGACTTTTTCCCCCGCTGATTTCTCAACTACCGCCAACTCTCGCCATACACCCCACCACTACGCCTTTTCCCCTCTGCCCCCTGCTCACCCTTTTCCAGGAACGCACCTCCCACAAGTTCCTGAGACCCCTCTCCTCGCCACCGCTGTGTTTTTCATTCGATTCACTCTCTTACGAACACTCAAGACCTTTCACCCCCCCGCTCCCCTCAATTCTCCTACACCTCTCCTGGTCTTCTCTCTTCATACTTGCCCGCTTTCGCCAGGACCCTATTCTCCTCTTCCTTGCTCCTACGTTTACCTGCGTCTTTTCATAAAGGTATGTCCGTGACCTCATGACTTTTGCCTCGTTCGTCCCCAAATATCCCTATACGCTTAGGTGTCATCATACGATCGCTACCGCTTCCTATCCATACTTTCCGCTTTCCTGCGAACCCTTCGCCGGCGACAAGAAAAGATAGCTTAGCGTTTGAATAATAATCTTGTACTCGTTCTTCTGGTTGCTGCGTACTTCTCCGGTGGTCTTTCATTGCAACCTGTCTAATTTCTATTTGGGCAACATTGGGTACTCTTCATATCTTACTCCTGCGTTTCGCTCTCGGGTTTGTCGTCTGCTTGAGTTGGCACCCTGAGGGAGGGGTTTCTCTATAAAACGCAAGTGGGAAGAAGGAAGGTGGCTTCCACGGCGTAATTGTCTCCTCCGAATTTACTTTACATTTCTGTTTCCTGCCCCCCCACCCACCCTCAACTCCCGCATTTTCACCCCCCCTCTTTCCTTCTCTCCTTACCAACTCTCACGTCCCTATCAACTATGTACTTCCTGGATACTCGGCGCCGGTCGTGTTTATATTCACTTCCGCCAACCGTCCCCATACTGTTCTATCTCCCATCATTCGTTCCCCTGATTGGGGCACTTTTGTTTTTTCCTATTGTATCTGTCTGATTACATTTTATGCAGTTCTACTTCCCGATGGCTGTGATCCCTCCTCATAGTCTTTTCATCCTCCGCCGCCTCCCCACGTCTCGGGTTTGCTACCGTACGGTTGTTCCTGTTTGGTTGTTTTTTGTTGATGTCTCCCCCTCCCTTCCTCCTGGGGTCTAGCTTTCCCCCCCGGCACAGCTTCACCCCGCCAGCTCCGGTATCTTTATCCGGTGTTGACATTATTAACATGACAGGGTAAAATTGCTCCATCCTGGTTCGCCCTCCATTGACCCACCGCATTATCCTGACCATAACTCTAATCCTATATGTAGATATCATACGCCCCTTTGTCCAAGATACTGAACGCACCCGCATCGCCCACTATAGCCCTCCTGGCACATCTGTAACCGGTGGACATCCCCATACCCTGCACGGACTTTCCACGTCCCTCACCACGTGATTTTCTCCTCTGGAAACCTCTTGCAGATCGCTCCAGACTTAGCTTTTGCGGAAACCCTCCCATCTCTACCCCTCAGAATCTCGGTACGGGCCGCGGAGAAGTACGGCCGGACGTACAACGCCACCGCTCCCCCAAACGAAGTGGCATATCCGCCATTAAACACCTACCTCGTCACATCCCCCGCCGAAGTCAAGGCCTCCTCTTTTAGAGGAGTCCCATCCTTCTTGCTCCGTCCATCTAGACCCCCCTCCCATACTCCCCACTTCTGTCATAGACTCCCATCCCTCTCATCCCGTTTCTCTACACCCCTTCCCTCGATACGCTTCTCTCAACTTCTCTTAGTTTGATATTTCAAGGAGATCGGTCGGCTCCATTTTTATCTCTCTGCACGTGGTTCACCAACCCACCACCTACCTCCCGTCTTCTCAGACGTCACCCCTCTTTGAGCATCTCATTTGCCGCACTTTTACCATCCTCTTTCCATTTCTTATAATTTACCTCTTTCTATCGCCGTACATCCCGGCGTTTCATCCCCCGTCTCTCTACCCCAACCGCCTCGCATCTCATGTGCAGCACCTCCCCTCTGTGTTCCTTTCGCTCAACGCCAAACTCCTTTCCCTTCAACCAACTAGTGTTTCCCCCTTCTCATACTTGGTAGCGAGATCAATCTCTTAACGATCTCACCGACACTCATCTTCTGGGTACCTCGAATTGATTATTTCGTTACCCGTTTGTCCCATTTAGTCGCCATCCGCCTCTTTTCCTCATCACTGCGCTATGGCCGGTGTCCGTAGTTCGACTTGTTTTCCCCAGCTTCTTCGCTCTCTCTCAATATCCACCTATCTCTATGTTAACGCTTATTGTTGCACTACTATCGCCGTTCAGGGCGAATCACATTTAACCTCCCCCTGGATCTGTTGCAATTGGATTGACGTCACTTCAGAGTATCAATTACGGTCCAAATCTTCGGAAACCTAACCGCGCCAGGTCATCACCCTCCATCCATCGCTCCCCATCACCTCCAGTACCTATCCTTACAAGACTCGCAGGCGGCCTTCGTTTCCTTTTTACTGGTTCTTAAGAGGGCTTTCTTCGACTCCACCACGTCTGAGGGACCCTATCGGTTCATCGCCCCCTTCCGCGCGATGCTGTCCGGTACCTTTAGCTCGCCTGTGCGTACTCCTGCGTCTGCCTGATTAGTGACAGCCTGAAAGCCTGAGCATCACACTCTCTCCTTAGGGGGCATTTGGTCTGATCGTCTACGTTTAGTAGTGTAATGGTGCTATTACAAGTTCGAGGCTACTGTGTTATGAATTAGGTGTACGTCGATTCTTCTTCCTGCGTCGAAACCCATGGGTACCTGCATCCGGCCACGACAACCCAAAGTGACTACTAGCACAAGAGACTTAGCAGTCAGCGGGGGCTGATAAGGTAGCCTCTCCAGCGTTGCGATGCGCCACAAGGTGGCTGTGAGGCGGCAGAGTACGGCTAGCACCAGGAATAGTAGATTTACGGTATATCTTGAGTACACTTTTCTGGAAGAAGAGTTGCGAAGTATTCTACCGGATGGCTACTCGCAGCGGTGCTGTTGGTAGCCGGGTTTGTCTTGTTAGAGGAAGCGCGAAGCGATAGCTTAGAGGCACAGAAGTTAGAGGACGGGGGTTAGTTAGACGAGGTAGGGACAGGGCGGAAGAGGGGTTGGAGGGGTGCGAGAGGTGCAAGCGCCGTTCACTCTTCATGCAATCCTGAATTTCCTATTCCACTTGTGATCTGCTTGTTATCCCCATTTTTTCTCCGATATCTTCACCTTTAAACCCAGCTCCTCTCTTGGCCCGTTCCAATAAAATCTCCGTCTTTCCTCAATTTCTGTCTTCCACCCCTTGAGTTTTCTTTTTCCAATTTACACACATCCACCGCTCTCTATTCGTCTCACTGCTAGCATATTGTTGCCCCCCCACCCCTACTCTTCGTTAGTCCTCCTCTCGCGCTAACCTTTCCTCGCTCACTCGCCTCACCACACTTTCGCTACAGAGTTAACTCACCCTCCTCCTCTTCTTTCACTCCTTAATCGCTGATTAGACCTTTTCCCTCCCATCGTCCTGCTATTTCCTACGCTGTCATCTACGACGTCAGCACTTTATACTCCACCTCGAACTTTCATCGTTTACCACCTTACTACCTTGCTCTGCGGATCGATCCGCTAGCTCTCCTGCGCAACCCCACCACGTACCAGCCTCTTTCAGGTATGTTCGGCAGCCCATGGCAGACTCCTGTGTTAAATGTATGCCCGCAGGGTACCACAATTTGACCCAGGCTCCCTCCTCCTGGCAGATCTACTCATAACCCCTCAGTGGCAGTGTAGACCCTCACCTCCATCACCGTTTTTGTCTGACCGCCCGACGTTCTATTTGGCAGGTTTTTTCTCGGCGTTGTCGCTACCCGATCCTCAAGCTAACCATATGCTCTTCCCGCTACCATTTGTTCCCCCTGTCATTTGCTCTCTAACTATGGTTCTTCCAGCTGCCTCTCTCTCCCCATCCGATATACCGATCCGTACTCTATGCCCTCTTCCTCCCCACACACCAACACCACACAACACCCACCCTAACCACACACCCCCACCACAACCCACCCTGCGAATAGACTCCCTGCACGATCGTCCCACCACACAAACCAACACCAGCCTCCAACCTATCCCCTCACTCCCACAAATTACCCTTACTGTACGTTACCCCACATCTTTTCGCCACTATTAGCGTTTAGAAGCTCGCTGTCCCTTTACCCCCTCCTCTCACCAAACTCTAGCTCATTCTTTATCGCCTCTTAGTCCGCGAGAGTAATAACGGAAACCTCTCCATAAGTTCTCCCCATCTTGAAATCCCACGCAACGGGCCCTCCCACTACCGCTTTGAGCTTTTTTCCCCTTATCTCCCCATCGCTTATCGCACCCCTGATAATCTCTTCTCGTCATCTTCTTTTTTTTTCTTTCCGTATTCTCCCAGTTACTTTATGTCGAGGCAATACTTGCTGCTCGGGTCAATCCTCATGACAACCAAGGAGGATGGCGCTCCTTTAGACCGGCCGGATGCATTCTCGCTTTTGCTTACCCGTCTGCTTTCCCCCCCCCTCTACCCTCTCCCCACTTTCTTCTCGCGCTCCTACTACTCTCTTAACCTGCTCGCTGCTCGCCACTGGTCGATTTATAACTTTCATTCCATCCCACCCCCTTCGCTCCCCTCCGTCTTGGCAGACCAGTCGTTATCCACCTCCCCCCCTTACTTATGACGCATCTTATCCTGTCCAACTTACGCACCTCCGAAACTGTCTTATCATATTCCCTCCACACCACTCCCTTCGCTTTCCCACTTACCTAAACGTCGGACCTCGCAACCCATCTCCACTCTCTTCCAGACCCCGGCACCATCTACTCCTTCCCATCTCAGTCTTCAATTTGCTTGCCAACTCCCTTCTCCCCGGGTTGTCCACCTCGAGCTCACCCACCTTCCCACTCCTCCCTACCCCATCTGCAACGTCCTCCGACAACGGTCGCTCCGAGCTAATTCATTCATATATTCTCTACATTCCGGGCTCTCCCACCTATTTCCCACGCGCGATCAATCAGGACACAGCCCTGTATTTAAACCAGCGCCCTTACTCTTTTGCCATCTTGTTATGGGCTCTTTGCATCACAATATTTAAGGCAGCCCCAGATGCGAATAGCTCTATTGTTCTTTCCGCTTTACTTTAGCAGGAACTTGTTTTCAGGTATGATATCTCGCCACTTCCGGCTTGTTAACCTCACACAGTATCCTCCCTAACCTACTAATCTTCTCCCTTACCTCCCGCTGATTACCTTCGGAACTCACCATCAAGCTCACCAAATCTTTCCCCCCCCCACTACCATTCCTCTTTCATCAATATTATTAGCTCCTACCCCCTTGGTTATGGCCACTTACCTCGATTCACATCACATCTTCGCGGGCATATGATGATTTCCGGCTACTGACTTACTTTCCGTGTGGCGTCCGGTCACAATGACTTTTGGCCGCTGGCTTTACAAAAAAAACGAAGGTATCATCCCCCCGAGTTCCGTTATTATATAGAATCAGTAACAGCGCTCGGGCAAATGCCTCCTTTTCTCACCATAAACCTGCCCGCTGTGGCCTCGCGAACAGCCTCTTTTATGCAAACTCGTCTGTTTCTTTTGCCTTTTGTGTCACTCGCATCCCACTGTTTTGACGCGTTTTCTGTAGTTCTCCAAAGGCTCACTCGCAATCACCGTCACTTCAATTGGCACCGCGCTCATTTTTCGACCTCTAATCGCTCCACCTTTGCAAGGCATTCGTCCATTTCGCCAAGACGAATCTCTTCTCCATACCCCTCCGACCTAATCCCCACGCCCCTCTTTAATGTGCCCGCCTGACTCCTCCATATTGACCTTATCTCTCGCTTCCAGTCTTCACCCCATCTTCCCTGCATCTTTTCCTCTTTCGCGCTACCACTGCCCTCTCTTTTTCATCCATCCTCCCTCACTGTTACACACAGCGAATTCCTTTTGCTTCCTTTCTCCGTTTCCCTCTATCTTCTTGGAAACTCTCATTTTGCTTACCTGTTCGTCTCCCTGTACCTCAGACTTCATATATGCCCACCAATTCGTTTTCTCGACTGAACGTCTTTCTTCATATCTATGTACTTCCTACCTTCCCATCTCCCCCATTTCGTCCTCGGTCCGGTTCTCGTTGACGGGTCCTACATCCATCACTAAGATTTCTCCCGTCTCAGGCTTCCCACTTGGCCGCCATCTCGACAACTGGGAGTGGCCAGCTCATGCTGTTAGAGAAAACACGTCTTCTTTAACCTACTTGCATGTTTGGATTATAACCCCGTGGAGCGACTCTCCTCAAGACACGAGCTCCCTTAGTAGATCAACTTGGTACATCTATAAAACGAATGTTTGCGACTCACCTCGTCCTGGATCCAACCCCGTCGCTCCAAGATACGGGCCATCTGTCACCCCGATCCCCCCTAGACCTTCGCGCCTAACCAGCCTTCGTCTCCTCTTCTTCGGTTCGCTACCTCCCCAATATGTCAATCAGATGTAACCCTTGCCGACTGATTTCTTACATAGGGTTATCCCTGCCGGCCCTCGTATCCAATTACCTTCCTTCAGGTGCCCCTTTATCACCAAGGTGGGCTTCAGTCTACTACTTCATTTTCCTACCCGTTTTTTTACCCTTGTACTCGGTCAACCACGCTGTAGACATGGGAAGCCATTCGGACGCTCTCAAAACAGCTGAGGAGGTTTCAGACCCAAACAATTTTTTTTTGGGCTGTGGACCATATTTCCTTCAAATTTCTTGCTTGTCTGATTACAATGTTGGTTCATTATTCAAAACCTCAGGGGTGAGATCGGGTCTGGCGTAGTATAGCCAATACTTGAGTAAATACTTTTGATACTCCTCATTGTTGATTGTGACACTGGCAGAAAAGTTTGATTGAGTGCGGATGTTACGAAGACGGGAGAGTTAACGGATTGGATAAGTGGCATTCAAGAGTGCTGCCGAGCGTCACCGATGCCACGGTCACTCGGTTCATCGGAACTGCGCCCCCCTGCACGTGGTCCAGGGCTCCCCGGAGGGAGCCCTGGTGTCATGCGATGTGGGGGACGGTGGAAGGGGGGCTTGTGTTCCGTGGGGACCCGGCGGACCCGGCAGCGGGAGGAAGAAAGCCCCTATCGGAGGGCGCTCCCTCCGCGCTTCGGCGCGCGCTCGGAACCCTCCTGCGGACGCCCGGTAATGCGCGGCCGAAGAACGGGCAAATGGCTCGAATAAACTCGGCGCGCCCGCAGCAGTAAGGTTGCCTATGAGCGGAGCAAACATGTTTCTTGTCCTCTGGTGTTTTCTTTGGACATGCAGGGTGACTCTCTCGATGGTCTTGGTAAAGAGTGCCCTGTGGTATGCCTTTTTAATGACTTTTGGCTATTACCCAGGTTTGTTGTAGGAGTTGTGTTGTAGCGAACTTTTGGCGCATAGGCCTCGCATGTAGTTTGGAAATCAGCTATCTCAGAGCAGTTCCTCTTATAGTAGTAGAAAATTGTCTTGTCGGGTATTCCCTTAATTTAAGGGAAACCCGGGATGATGGATATGCTGCCTGAGATAGCTGTTGGTGGCCAGTTTTTTGGTGGAGTTACAGGTTGTAATGTTAATTACTCCCTCACTGCTTGATGCTGATACATATATCTAGGGGCATACAAATACTTTCTTGCTGATCTCATGGTGAAAAGTCTCAGATGTGTATATTGGTGTTAAGGATTTCCACAAACTATGAGTGAAGTCTGGCTCCCTTTCCAAGTATACACAATGCAAATAGCGTAACCAAATATGTTTGTGTCTGTGTACTCTGTGGTGTATCAAGATTGTATGTTTTCTCCCACCCCCAGGTACAGGTTCGACATTGTGGGGGGCACACGTTGTTCACCATGTGGTACTCCTGTACCTGGAGATTAAACCTTATCATGAACAAGAAATTTTAATTGTGTTGTTAACCAAAGTTCACGAGGTCACAAATTAAAAGGGTGTGGTTTGGTGTAGTGTGCCTGGTAAGTAGAAAATATGATTGTAGATGTACACCAACCTGATGTGCTTGCTGGTTGTACAATGATTCTACGTCCAGGCTTGCAACAATGCAGGGTGCCTTTTCGACAGTTACACCCCTAATCTACTAGCAATCTTGGGTATTCTTCTTAACATAGGAGGGAGGGTAGGACAAAGGGTCTAAGGACCATTATCAGGTACACACATTGGTCCTTTGCTGATATTCCCGATCCCGGACTACGATAGGTAGTCGGGGGGTATGATCTATTTTGTGTAACCTTGGGAATGTATAAAAGGTCGTATTTGAGGTGTCCGTTTAACACGAATTGATGTCATTTTGGATATTAATTGATTTTCTAGACCACCAGAATTGATGTAATTCAGTCTGAACACATCGGAAAGTAGGGTCCTTATCCAGAACACGATATCAGGGAGACATCACTTATACACCTCATATTTTCTTGAATAATTGTCGGTTTCCATCAGACAATGTGGCCCCCTGCTCAGCGGGTTTTATCGTTTGCGGTGATTTTCTGACAATTTCTTTCAAAGCTGTACTTTCTGCTGAATTCATATTCCCATTGTTGCTGGTGTTATGTATTTTACTCAGATCTTGTATGACACAGTTTAAACGAAAGATAGACTTATATTTCCCATACAATCCTGGTGTAAATTGTAATGGATGGTCTTAAATTGTGTGTATGGTCCCATCCCTGGTGTAAGTCACACTCTTCCCAGCAGGTTTAGGAGTGTGTAAAGCCGGCGCACCAGATAACTTGGACTCTCCAGTACGCTTGTATGGCTGATTAAGCTAAAACATTTAAAATGTTGTGTAATGCAGAAGTTTTCTTGCAAAATAAAGGGTGTCTTGCGGTTTCAAAATAGATCCAATTGGCAATGGGGGAGTACGGAGAGGCCCTTTCTTCAGGACTTTAATGTGGAATAAGTAGGGCAAATGGGCTGAGGTTAAAATGGATAAAGTTATCATTCATCAAATGATTCTAATGATTAAACCCTCTGTTTTGATGAAACCCCATTGCCTTCTGTTCTTTTGCCCTCTTTCTCCCCCTTGTCCTAAGGAAAAAGGCCCTTCCTACTCCCCCATTGCCAAAATGGACTATTGAAAACCGTTAAGGACACTCATTTATTTGCAAGAAACTCATTACACAAACATTTTAAAAGGTTTAAGCTAATAAGCCATAAAAGCGGACTTGGGAATGGAAGATTCCAAGTGATATGGATGCAGCATGCTAGACCACACTCCTAAACCTATGGAAGAGACCCTCTTCCAATATTACTTACTGACTAACTTAGTATTTACATTACACCAGGGAGGGACCATACACACAATTAAGACCATTACAGTAACATTTACAACAGGAATGTATGGGAATAGTAATGTCGATTACTTTCGTTAAACTGGTTCATACAAGATCTGAGTAAAATACATAACACCAGAACGATGGTAAGATGAGTCAGCAGGAAGGACCAGCTTTGAGAATGTCGGAAAGGACCCACCGCATAACGTAAAAACCTTCTGACAAGGGGGGGGCTGGCAACATCGTCCTGATGGAAACAGACAATTAATAAAGAAAATATGAGGTTATAAGTGATGTCTATGTTATCGTGTTTTCGAAAGGACCTACTGTCCAGTTTAAGACTGAATTAAAATCAATTGGATTAGGGGTCTAGAAAATCAACTTAATATCAAAAAAAGAACATAAATCATGTTCAACGGGACACCTAAAATTAGCGACCTTTTATAAATTTCCCAAACGGTACACAAAATAGACCCATACCACGGACGACATCGTATCCGGGATAGGGAATATCACAGAAGGACCAAAAAAAAAGTGTGTACCTTGATCAGGTCCTAGGACCCTTTGTCCTAACCCTCCCATCCTAGGTAGAGATACCCAAGATGTGCTAAGTAGATTAGAGGGGTGTAACTGTCGAAAAAGGCCACACCCTCTTGTGAAGCCTGGACGTAGAATCAGGCTACAAACAGCATACAACATCAGGTTGGTGTACAAGCTACATCATATTTTCTAGTACAAGTGGGCACACTACACACCAAACACACAACCACAGTTTATTTGTGACCTCTTGAACTTTGTGTTAACACAGAATTATTTTGTTCAATTATAAGGGTTTAATCCAGGTCACAGGGTAACGCCCATGGGGACAACGTGTGGCCCCCACATATGCGCACCTGTACCTGGGGTGGTGGGAGAAACTACCCAATTTAAGTGATACATACAGGAGTACAAGACAACATCAACTTGGTTCCGCTATTTGACGATGGTGATGAAAGGAGCCAGACTCACTCAATATAAGTGTGTGGGAAATCCTTACCACCAAGACACACATCTGAGACTAACACATGAGCTCAGCAAGAAAAGTATTGCATTCTAGATCTAGTATCAGCATATCGCAGTGAGGGAGTAAGAGTAATATAATTACAAACCTGTTCTAATACCAAAAAAAACTGCCACCAACAGCTATCTCAGAGCAGTTTCCCTTATTAAGGGGAATACCGACCAGGGACAATTCCTACGAGTAAGGAGGAACTGCTTTGAGGATAGCTTATTTTCAAACTACAGCAGAGGCTAGGCGCAAAAGTTCATACAACGGGGTGTATAGCATTAAAGTATTAAAAAAGGCATACCCAGGGGCGCTCGTTACATCGGAAAGTCCAATCCTGCAGGTCAAAAGAAAGAAAAACCAGAGGGACAAGAAACTGTTCGCTTCATAGACACCTACAATGCATAATGGCGGAGTATCAAAAGTCTTACTCTAAGTATTGGCATATACTACTCCAAGGACCAGATCTCAATCAGATTTGAATAATGATTTGAAACCATCTATGATAAGCAGACGCAGAGCCAAGAAATTTGAAAGGACACAGTCGGTCCACAGCCATTTTGTTAAACCTAAGAGCGTTTCCCCACTAACATGGCTTTAATCTAACCACAGGGAAACATATCAAGTGTGTTATGCAAGGCATTTTCAATAATGAGAACAAGCAACCTATATGGTTAATGGTAAAGAGTTACACACATGGGGCTTTTTTAATTGCAAATCATTGGAAAAATGTGTATTGAATTACATGCTGCTGTAACCTACATTATGTAGGAAAAAAAAGGCAGAGAATCAGAGAAGTAAGGCGCCGTTATCCGCAGGAGACAACATTAGCTCTATTAAAAACAGTGCAGACAACCCCAGTATCAAG
The DNA here is from genome assembly GCA_036426205.1 of Ascaphus truei. Classification (NCBI taxonomy): domain Eukaryota; kingdom Metazoa; phylum Chordata; class Amphibia; order Anura; family Ascaphidae; genus Ascaphus; species Ascaphus truei. Next base: position 77,118 of record WSYH01001794.1, read on the forward strand.
CACGTGAGAGAGCATCACCAGTGGTATGTCAATCATTGGCATTCCAGAGGTATTGACAGGTTATACACCACAGAGGGGAGGACTGGAAATAAAAAACTCACAAAAGGGAATCAGATGGATTTTACATTAGCCACCCTGATCCAGGACGGATATTAAATGAGGGTTTCAATATACACAATTCTATGAGTAATATCGGCATTTTTCGAAGATTGCAAGGATAGCTTGTCCCCTCGGGATGGGTTGACCCTATATGTAGTTACCCATTTATGTGAGTTAACAAGCTCAGAACAGTAGTTGTGTATATACCCTTATTATCCTGCTTCCCTCTATAGTTTTGGAGATTACTTTTCCTTGTAGGTAAAATGAAATACACAAATTATATCCATGCTGATTAACCCAAAAAACACAGCCTGATATGAAACATCACTCATCTATGAGGTTCTGATCACATAAGAGTAGCTGTTGTAAAACCTATTTATCCTAACTTCCTTGATTTAGGTTCCTTGGAGACATTTCTTCCTAGTACGACTAGGTATAATGAACACACACAGGATTTCATATATGCTTTTTTAAACCCCACATATACCCTTGCTCTGCAACATCTGATTTAAACATAATTATCTCATACCCGAACCAGTAGGTACTTGACGAAGCAGCACTGCGTTGTCAATGCATGTATGGAGGCACACATGAGTCTCTTTTTAAATACAAGTTTTTACCAACATCATGTGGAACACATCTGTACTTTATCAACCAACCATTTATAGTAGTCAGGAGTACTGACTATATATGCAAAGGTTGTACGGTCAGGAGCAGTGACACATACCCTGCAACAATATTTGCAATAGGATTGCCGTCTTCATTCATTACCAGCTCCCGCCCTGACAACAAGGGGAGGAGTATCAACGCACTAGCTGCGCGTGGTTGCTGGGTTCGTCAGAGCAGACAATCAGGGGGGGGGGGGGGGGGGGGGGGGGGGGGGGGGGGGGGGGGCTGGGGGGGGGTGTGGGGGGGGGGGGGGGGGGGGGCTGGGGTGGGGCGGGGGGGGCGGAGGGGGGGGGGGGGGTTGGGGGGGGGGGGGGGGGGGGGGGGGGGGGGGGGGGGGGGGGGGGGGGGGGGGGCGGGTGGGGGGGGGGGGGGGGGGGGGGGGGGGGGGGGGGGGGGGGGGGGGGTGGGGGGGGGGGGCGGGGGGGGGGGGCGGGGGGGGGGGGGGGGGGGGGGGGGGTGGGGGGGGGGGGGTGGGGGGGGGGGTGGTGGGTGGGGGGGGGGGGGGGGGGGGGGGGGGGGGGGGGGGGGGGGGGGGGGGGGGGGGGGGGGGGGGGGGGGGGGGGGGGGGGGGGGGGGGGGGGGGGGGGGGGGGGGGGGGTGGGGGGGGGGGGGGGGGGGGGGGGGGGGGGGGGGGTGGGGGGGGGGGGGTGGGGGGGGGGGGGTGGGGGGGGGGGGGGGGGGGGGGGGGGGGGGGGGGGGGGGGTGGGGGGGGGGGGGGGGGGGGGGGGGGGGGGGGGGGGGGGGGGGGGGGGGTGGGGGGGGGGGGGTGGGGGGGGGGGGGGGGGGGGGGGGGGGGGGGGGGGGGGGGGGGGGGGGGTACCAAGAGCGTGCATAACAGAGGAAGAGACAGTCTCCTCCGCTACACACAGCGGGGGGACGGGCCAGTGTAAGAGCCAATGAAGCCGCGCGATAGTGTTGTGGCGGGTGCACCCAATCAGGAGAGACCTGAAGATTTGCTGCTATAAGCAAACGGGACCCGAATAAAACACAGCTAAATTACTTGAATTTGCCCCCCGATGAAGCCATACGGTGAATGTACTAGGGTATGTTCTGAACGACGTCACGGACGCGGCTCATCAGGTCGGTTGTGAGGTTTGGCCAAAACAATGTCTGAGTGCTGCGTTAGACTGACGTCCTGCGGCAGCAAGGAAGCACCCCAGACTTCAGGGTTAGATCTATTATATATAGGAAGGAGCAGTGTGGCTGTGGTCTACAATTAGATGGTTCATAATAAAGCTTTTTATTACAAGTGATATATTGGGTATACTAAGTAAGGTGGCAGTGGCTGATTCAACTCGTCACCAGTAATTCGCCTCACTTTTCCTATCTAGCAGATAAGCACCTTCACCTGCTTTAACTCTTTCCATTGCTATGGTAATAGGAGTCCAGAGATAATATACCTTACCTTATTTAGTTGTAGAGATCACCCACCTTCAGGGTTTATTAAGTAAATTAGTGAAGGTATTATATATTATAATTACCACCTCAATAAACACCCTAAGCACAAACCTCTCCGTTCTTTAATTACTATGTTTGGCTTCTATGTTTGTGGTTTCTCAGACAATTTATCTTTTTTAATCAGTTATAATAAAGTTAAGTTTAATCAGGGTGCATTTCTTCTAGTGCCCACACAAAGGGATTCTTTCTGTCTTCTATTCACTGAAAAAGAAAATACGTCCATCAGGTCAACCTATGCTAAATCTTAGACAACCGGATACTTATCTATACTTCTAACTTCCTTATTGATCAAGAGGAAGGCAAACAAAAAACTCCAGTAGATTATCCAATGAAATCCTCATAAGGGGAAAAATAATTTTCCTTCGGACTCCAAGAATTGGCAATCGGCTTATTACCTGGATCAACATCGCCCCATGTTTACTTATTGTATACTCCGTAAAACATTTCCTTTTTAAAAAGATATCCAACCTTTTGTTTTTAACAAATATATGGTTGTATCTGCCATCACAGTTCTCATGGTTAATACATTCCACATTTTAACTGCCCTTAATGTAAAAGAACCCTATGCCTTTGGTGCTGGGGAAATCTCCTTTCGCCAACCTTATAGGGATGCCCCTGAGTTTCTTGTAATGCCTTGGGAGATAGTTCTTTTGAAAGCTCCGTTAATGTCCTAGAATATATTGTCATATAGTTACCTCATTCCCCTTAGGACGACCTCTTTTCAATGTAAATAAATCTAGTTAGCTGCCTATCCCTCATAAGTTAGATTGTCCATACCTTATTACTTGGGTGGCTCATCTCTTGCAATCTCTTAGTTCCATAAAGTATTTTATAAGAGGGGTGCCCAAAATTTCCTCTAATTCAAGGCTGTGCGTCTTACTAATGATTGGTTGAAAGGGGCATAATTCTGTTTATTCCCTTCAGCCATTGCCGTTTAATGCAAAGATAGGATCTTGATTGCCTTTGCAGCTATTGCATTGACTTGGGCACTCTTGCTAAATATTCTGTCAATAAGGAATTCCCTGAAAACCTTTTCATACCATCAAGATTCCCACAATTGACTCCCCATTTAAGTTTGTAAGTCTCCTATTTATTCTTGCAATCATAACTGCATTATCCTTACAGTGGCGGCAGCCTTTCGCCTGTGCTGCAAGTTCAGCCGCAACTTTTAAAACCTTGTGAAGATTGAAGTGTTTGATTGGGTTGTGTTACAGTTATTTAAAGCCGCGGCCGCATGCATTGTATTAGCGCTGGCTCGGAATGAAGCGGCATGAACACGATGAAGGCGTGCCATTCCAAAAAAAAATACCCAAAACAGAATCGGGAGGTGTGGAGAATATAAGGGGCCGTGACAGTCATTTATCTGTATATTAAACATCATTGCCATTTACATGCCCCAAGTTTTCCAGTCTCTCCAAGTCCTTTGGAGAGAAATTACAACCTGCTCTGATTCTATTACCGTACACAATTTTTAGTATCCTAGGCAAAGAAGGAGACCTTTGCTCTCTGATCAGCCTAAGGTCTTATAACAAGTTAAAAATCGTGGTCCCTGCACGATCCATGAGGTATCGAATCACGCACTTTAGCACAACTGAAAAAGTTCAATTTATGACAACCACCTGTTTTCTGTACAATAGATGGCTGTGGTGTTAGTATCTGTGACAAAGTTGCATCCTGCAAAAATATAGGCCAATGTTTGGGAAAAATATTCCTTATTTTGGGGGCCATAGCGTTATATCTACTATATATTTTTTAAAGCACTGTATGTCTGCGTCCCAAGGGCCAATCGCATAGCACCTTTGGCCTGTCACTCTGGCTCAGGCCATGCCCGCCCCCGCACACCTCTCATTGGCCTGAGGCGGAGTGACGGGCCGCACACACACACACACTCTCCGCCCCACCCCATCACGTGTGCCGCCCTGCACCGGCTCCGGACGGGAAGCGTGGCCCTCCTACCCCAGCTGCTCCCTTACCTCCCCGGCGCTACCTCCCCCTCAGGTAAGTCACACCACTGCCAGTAACTCTCCTATTTCAGGCACGGAGCCTCGCGCCTCAGGCCCACACAGGCCCCACACAGGCCCACACAGGGCGCTTCCTGCCGCCGCCTGCACGAGCCTCACTCAGCCGAACTGCACATTGGGGGACCAAGCGGGCGCCACGGGGGGGGGGGGGGGGGGACAATCCGCAATGGATTAGGAATATTCCGAAAGGACAATTCATCCGATTTAGGCGCAACTGCTCCAGGTTGGAATCTTTTGTAGAGCAGGCGGGTGGACTCAAAAATAAGTTTCTAGATCGGAACTATTCCTTAGATGAACTAGAGAATACTATCTCTTTAGTTCAAGATATGGACAGGAACAAACTCCTGGAATATAAGGACAAAGGGGACAGCCAAGGGAAAAATAATATTTCCTTTATAACACAATATAACGCTATGGCTGCCAAAATAAGGAATATTTTTGCCAAACATTGGCCTATATTGTTACAGGATGCAACTTTGTCACAGATACTAACACCACATCCATCTATTGTTTTTAAGAAAGCTGGTAACTTTAGGAACAAACTGGCACCTAGTTACCCTTTAAACCAAGGTGAAATAAAAATGAACATCAATCAGGTTAAAAATGGGTTTAAACCATGCAGTAAATGTATAGCCTGTAAGTACAGCTGTTGTAGCACAGAATTCAAATCTAATGTCACCGCCAAGAACTACAAAATCATGTCACATATTTCATGTAAGTCGGAGTTTGTCATTTATATGTTGCAGTGTCCTTGTGGCCTGCAATATGTGGGTCGCACTGGTCCTACGTTTCAAAGACGTATATATGAACATATCTACAACATCAAAAAGAGTTTAACATCACACAGTGTGTCCCACCACTTTTTGGTACATCATGGCAAAAATCCAAAGGGCCTAATCTGTCAACCTATTGAATTGTGTACACCCAATTGGAGAGGTGGCAATAACATTCAACACATCAATAGGAGGGAGGCCTTTTGGATCTATGAAGTTAAGACTTTATCCCCATATGGGCTCAATATTGATTTTGAACTGGGCTCCTTTTTAGGTAGATGAGATGGCTCAAACAAACATTAAGTTAAGTGCAACCATTACTTAATGGATGACACCTTATCCATTTGACTCTGTACCAGCAGTAGCATATTAAGTAGCTTAAGCAGGTTTGTTTATCCTTTGGCCACAATTTGGCATTTTGGTATATATCAATGCCTATTATGATATTATATCTGGCCTCAATTTTGGGATATACGGTTACCAGTTGTTATCTGAATGTTTTTAATGTTGTTTAATGTATTGTATGTGTATTATGTTGTTAGAGACGTAGTGATTTGATATTAATGACAAGCAGGCTATATAGCCTAATTGGGCAATTAATTTTTAATTGGTTAGGGTATATGTATATGTCATTTAATGTCAGTCTTTATAGCCCCTGAGGAAGTGGAGTACCATCTACGAAATGCGTAGGGCAGGTGACACAGTCACTTTGAGTTTGGTATTGGACTTTTTGGGACACTTGGTCACATTTGAGCCCCATTGCAGCCGTTAGTTCTTGGCATACAGGACGCTTGTACTGTCCCTTTAAGGGCACGGGCACTCTCTGAGACAGCCTGTGTAACCGGAGGAGGAAGTCAGGAGAGCAGCCTCACGTGGAGTAGAGCTGTGAGCCCCACGAGCGGGCCTCCGACACTGCCACTGTTCCTGTTAACACCTGGAGGGAGAGTCAGCACGAGAGTCGCAGTGCAGCAGGAATCACATCTCTGCAAAGACATCAGCAGCACAAGGAGGACTCTTTGTTGCATTGCCTGTATTTGCCTTGCTGCTTGTAAGTAGGGCTCTGATTTTTCCCATCTGGATGACCAGCGGTGTTCTCATTTGTCCATACCATTTTATGGCATAGTTCTTTTTATTTAATAAATAGATTTTATAGTCACTAGGAGTCTCTATGTTATAAATGCAGTGTGTGTATTAGTGTAGACCTCTTTTAACCCTACAGTGTTGCACTATGATCTGTGTCTGTTTGTGTTTTTTCCCCTACATGGCCTGTCAAGCAAGTGTGCTGATCCCCTGAGGAGTACAGAAGTATCCAATGAACTTTTGGTGCCAGGTTTTTCTTTGTTTTCACCTTTTCTGTTAGTACTGACAGTATTACTAGGCAGCCTTTATATATATATATATTTTTTTTGTACTTGTCAAACTGGTGTTTTAGTCTTCAGGGATTGTTCACATTTTTTCATTTTCACATGTTAATTGAATATGTTTATACCTGTATTATATTTAGATTTGTAGTGATAACCAATGTTAGTGTGTCTTTGTGAACCTCGAATGGATAGACTATCATATATCACCCTTTAAGCAATTTCTGGTAGGCTTTGATGACCATGATAAATAAATGATAAACATATTTATAAATAATTTTATATATCTGATTTTTAATAATAAAACAACTTATGGTTTACCTATTGGTTTAACACAGGAATAATGATAGGAATATTATTTATGTTACATTTGACAATATTATGTAAGAATTTATGAAAGCTGGAAAATAATCTCCAGTTATTGAAACAAAGAGAATGGTCCATTATACTGAATGTGTAATTATGTGATAATATGCTATTTAGATTTTGCTATTTTTTGCATACTTTCTGTCATCTATATTTATGAATTTGCAGACATCATTTCTGGGGTACCTATTTAAGAAATACCGAGCTACCACCTAGAGCATTAAAGTTAATATACTGTACAATGGTTTGTTTGAAATTCAACTAAGAGAGAACATTTGGACTGGATGTGAATAAAAAAATGTGTGCATGCTTCCATTCATCAGGCAGTTTTTGGCCCCCGGTGCGACCCGTTGGGTAAACATTGACAGCAAGACTATGGAGAAGACATTAGAAGGTATAAAGAATCCTCATCGTTTTGGGTTAGATGATGCCCAAATGCATATCTACATGTTGATGAAAAAGGTGGGTATCCATTCTCGTCCCATGTATTTTTGAAGGATTCAGATGTATTTTCAGAATCTAATTGTTTGTTTTCCCATAAAGTCTACCAGACCAATAACAAGGCAAAGTCATTACAGCTGAATGTAGCAGGGTAGGAGAGTTTGCACACTAGGCTTCAATGGGACAAACAGAAGCAGTTTAAAAATTTACTTGCAGGACCAAAATAGATGATAAACAACAAAAAAATAAAGGAATAGACAGTTTCCTCAGTTTCTTCAGGGGAAATCTGTTACTTCACAGTCATATTATCTCCATAATAGTTTCATAGTTTCATAGTAGATGAGGTTGAAAAAAGACATAACAGAAAAGAAAGTCTGCACACAGTTGGAAGCTGCAGAATTAACTCTGCTCAAGCAAAGGAAGGAATTGATCCAGACAATTGCTGAAAGTGTGGTGCTCACAGGGAATAAATACACAGTGAATAGAAGGACAGAAAGAATCCCTTTAGTGTGGCACTAGAAGAAATGCACCCTGATTAAAACTTAACTTTATTATAACTGATTAAAAATAAATTGTCTGGAGAAACCACAAACATAAAACAAACAAACAAATAGTAATTAAAAGATGGAGAGGTGTGCTAGGGTGTTTATTGGAGGTGTAATTATATATAAATACCTCACTAATATTACTTAATAAACCCTGGAAGGTGGGTGATCTCTACACTAAGGTAAGTATAGGTATATATATCTCTGGACCCCTATGACCATAGCAATGGAAAGAGGTAAGGCAGGTGAATGTGCTTATCTGCTAGATAGGAAAGTGAGGCTGAATATACTGGTGACTGAGTTGAAGCAGCCACTGCACACCTTACTTAGTATACCAATATACACTTGTAATAAGCTTTATTATGACCAGTCTTTTGTAAGACCAGCCACACTCACTGCCTATATATAATAGATCTACCCTGAAGTCTGAGTGCTCTTGCTGCCCATGGACGCAGTCTACGAAGCACTCAGACAGTGTTTGGCCGACACCTCACCGATGAGCCGACGTCACGTGACGGTGACGTCAGACATACCCTATGTACATTTCACCGTAACTGGCTTCATCGGGGGCAAATTCCAAGTAATTTAGCTGTGTTTTATTCGGGTCCCGTTGCTATAGCAGCAAATCTCAGGTCTCTCCTGATTGGGTGCACCCGCCAGCCTATCGTGCGGCTTAGTGCTCTGACACTCCCCCCTGTGTGTAGGGGAGGAGACTGTCTTCCTCTGTTATGCAAGCTCTTTGTCTGATTGGCTGCTCTGAAGAACCCAGCAACCAATCGCGCAGCTTAGTGCGTTGATACTCCTCCCCTTGTGCAGGGGCGGGAGCTGGTAATGAATGAAGACGGCATCCTATTGACAAATATTGTTGCAGGGTATGTGTCATGCTCCTGAGCCGTACAACCTTTGCCAGATATAGGTCAGTAACTCCTGACTACTATAAATGGTTGGTTGATAAAGTACAGATGTGTTACCCATGATGTTGGTAAAAACTTGTATTTAAAGAGACTCATGTGTCTCCATACATGCATTACACGCAGTGCTGCTTCTCAAGTTACCTACTGGTTCGTGTAGTGAGATAAGTATGTTTTAAATCAGATGTTGCATAGCAAGGGTATATGTGGGGTTAATAAAGCATAGATGAAATCCTGTGTGTTTCATTATTACCTACTAGGAGAAATGTCTCCAAGGAACCTAATCAAAGGAAGTAGGATAAATAGTTACACAGCTAATGCTTATGTGATAGGAACCTCATAGATGAGTGATGTTGCATATCAAGGCTGTGTTTTTGGGGTTAATAAAGCATGGATATAATTTGTGTATTTCATTTTACCTACAAGGAAAAGTATCTCCAAAACCCTTATAAAGGGAAGCAGGATAAATATGGGTGATATTACACAACTACTGTTCTTATCTTGTTAACCACATAAATGGGTAACTACATATAGGGTACCCATCCAGAGGGGAAAGAGCTATCCTTGCAAGTTCGAAAAATGCAGGATATTACTCATAGAAATGGGGTATATTGAAACCCCTCATTTAATCCTCCTGGAGTCAGGGTGGATAATGTAAAAATCCATCTGGATTCCTTTTGGATGAGTTTTTTATTCCAGTCTCCCCCTCTGTTGGTGGTAATAACCCTGTCAATACCCTGGAATGCCAATGATTTGACATCACCCTGGTGATGCTCTCTCACGTGCCTTGATACTGGGGTGTCTGCACTGTTTTTAATAGAGCTAATGTGCTCTAGGATACGGCGGCGTAATTCTCTGCCTGTTTTTCCTACATATTGTAGGTTACAGCAGCATGTAATCAAATACACAATTTTCATTGATTTGCAATTAAAAAAGCCCCATGTGGTGTACTCTTTACCATTACCCATATAGGTTTTGCTTGTTCTTATATATTGACATGCCTTGCATGAACAACATTTATATGTTCCCTGTGGTCTAGATGGAAGCCATGTTAGTGGGGAAACGCTCTTAGGTTTGACAAAATGGCTGTGGACCAATATTTCCTTCAAATTTCTTGCTTGTCTGCTTACAATAGTTGGTTCATTATTCAAAACCTCATTGAGATCTGGGTCTTGCAGTAGTATATGCCAATACTTAGAGTAAATACTTTTGATACTCCTCCATTGTGCATTGTACACTGGCGACACGTTTTATTGAAGTGCGGCTAGTTCCGCAAGCCGGGAGAGTTCCCGGCTTGCTAGTGGCATCCCCTCGGCGTGCCGCGCGTCACCGATGCACGGTCACGCGTCATCGGGAGCCTGCGCCCCCTGCACGTGTGTCCAGGGCTCCCCGAGGGAGCCCTGGTGTCCTGCGATGTGGGGGACGGTGGCAGGGGGTTCCGGGGGACCCGGCGGACCCGGCAGCGGGAGGAAGAAAGCCCCTATCGGAGGGCGCTCCTCCGCTGCTTCGGCGCGCGCTCGGAACCCTCCTGCGCACGCCAGGTTACTGCTGCGGCCGAGAACGGGCAAATGCTCGAATAAACTCGGCCGCAGCAGTAGGTGCCTATGAAGCGAACATGTTTCTTGTCCTCTGGTTTTTCTTTTACATGCAGGAGTGACTCTCTCGATGTAACGAGTGCCCTGTGGTATGCCTTTTTAATGACTTTTTGGCTATACCCCCGGTGTAGGAACTTTTGGCGCATAGCCTCTGCATGTAGTTTGAAATCAGCTATCTCAGAGCAGTTCCTCCTTATACGTAGAAATTGTCCTGTCGGTATTCCCTTAATAAGGGAAACCGGATGATGGCTATCTGCTCTGAGATAGCTGTTGGTGGCAGTTTTTTGGTGTGAGTACAGGTTGTAATTACTCCCTCACTGCTGATGCTGATACATAGATCTAGGATACAATACTTTTCTTGCTGATCTCATGTGTGAGTCTCAGATTGTGTATATTGGTGTTAAGGATTTCCACAAACTTATTGAGTGAAGTCTGGCTCCCTTTCCATAGTATACACACATCGTCAATATAGCGTAACCAAAGTATGTTGTTGTCTGTGTACTCCTGTAGTGTATCACTTAAGATTGTATGTTTCTCCCACCACCCCAGGTACAGGTTCGCATATGTGGGGGCACACGTTGTCCCCATGGTGGTACCCTGTACCTGGAGATAAACCTTATCATTGAACAAGAAATAATTGTGTGTTAACACAAAGTTCAAGAGGTCACAAATAAACTGGTTGTGGTTTGTGTGTAGTGTGCCCCTGGTACGTAGAAAATATGATGTAGCATGTACACCAACCTGATGTTGTATGCTGGTGTACAATGATTCTACGTCCAGGCTGCACAAGAGGGTGTCCTTTTCGACAGTTACCCCCTCTAATCTACTTAGCACATCTTGGGTATCTCTTACATAGGATGGGAGGGTTAGGACAAAGGGTCTAAGGACCTTATCAAGGTACACACTTGGTCCTTCTGTGATATTCCCTATCCCGGATACGATAGGTCGTCCGGGGGGATGGGATCTATTTTTGTGTACCTTGGGGAATGTATAAAAGGTCGCTATTTGAGGTGTCCTGTTGAACA
>WSYH01001794.1:89633-106425 GCA_036426205.1 Ascaphus truei
TTAAACTGGTCATACAAGATCTGAGTAAAATACATAACACCAGAAACGATGGTAATATGAGTCAGCAGGAAAGGACAGCTTTGAAAGAATTGTCGGAAAACCACAGCATAACGATAAAACCTTCTGACAAAGGGGGCAACATCGTCCTGATGGAAACCGACAATTATATTCTGACAAAGGGGGCAACATCGTCCTGATGGAAACCGACAATTATATCAAAGAAAATATGAGGTTATTAAGTGATGTCTCCTGTTATCGTGTTCTCGATAAGGACCCTACTGTCCAGTTTCAGACTGAATTAAAATCAATTCTGGATAGGGGTCTAGAAAATCAATTAATATCCAAAAACGAACATCAATTGATAGGGGTCTAGAAAATCAATTAATATCCAAAAACGAACATCAATTCATGTTCAACAGGACACCTCAAATAGCGACCTTTTATACATTCCCCAAGATTTCTATGAGTAATATCCTGCATTTTTCGAACTTGCAAGGATAGCTCTTTCCCCTCTGGATGGGTACCCTATATGTAGTTACCCATTCATGTGGTTAACAAGATAAGAACATTAGTTGTGTAATATCACCCATATTTATCCTGCTTCCCTTTATAAGGGTTTTGGAGATAATTTTCCTAGTAGATAAAAATGAAATACACAAATCATATCCATGCTTTATTAACCCCAAAACATACCCTTGATATGCAACATCACTCATCTATGAGGTTCCTATCACATAAGCATTAGCTGTGTAATATTTATCCTACTTCCTTTGATAAGGTTTCTTGGAGACATTTTTCCTAGTAGGTAATAATCAAACACACAGGATTTCATCTATGCTTTATCAACCCCACATACACCCTTGCCATGTAACATCTGATTTAAAACATACTTCTCTCACTACACGAACCAGTAGGTAACTTGAGAAGCAGCACGGTATGTAATGCATGTATGGAGCCACTTGAGTCTCTTTAAATACAAGTTTTTACCAACATCATGGGTAACACATCTGCACTTTATCAACCAAACATTTATAGTAGTCAGGAGTTACTGACCTATATCTGGCAAAGGTTGTACGGCTCAGGAGCATGACACATACCCTGCAACAATATTTGTCAATAGGATGCTGTCTTCATTCACTACCAGCTCCCATCCCTGCATTTGGGGAGGAGTATCAATGTACTAAGCTGCGCGATTGGTTGTTGGGTTCTTCCGAGCAGTCAATCAGACAATGAGCTTGCATAACAGAGGAAGACAGTCTCCTCCCATATACACAGGGGGGAGCGTCAGTGCAATAAGCCGCGCGATAGGCCGGTGGCTGTACCCAATCAGGAGAGACCTGAGATTTGCTGCTATAGCAACGGGAACCAATAAAAACACAGCTAGACCACTTGGAACCAGCCCCCTATGAAGCCAGTTACGGTGAAACGTACGTAGGGTACGTCTGACGTCACCGTCACGTGACGTCGGCTCATCGGTGAGGTGTGGGCCAAACACTGTCTGAGTGCTTCGTAGACTGCGTCCGTGGGCAGCAAGAGCACTCAGATTCCAGGGTAGATCTATTATATATAGGCAGTGAGTGTGGCTGGTCTTACAATAGACTGGTCATAATAGAGCTTATTAAAAGTGTATATTGGTATACTAAGTAAGGTGTGCAGTGGCTGCTTCAACTCAGTCACCAGTATATTCAGCCTCACTTTCCTATCTAGCAGATAAGCACATTCACCTGCCTTACCTCTTTCCATTGCTATGGTCATAGGAGTCCAGAGATATATATACCTATACTTACTTTAGTGTAGAGATCACCCACCTTCCAGGGTTTATTAAGTAATATTAGTGAGGTATTTATATATAATTACACCTCCAATAAACACCCTAGCACACCTCTCCGTCTTTTAATTACTATTTGTTTGTTCTATGTTTGTGGTTTCTCCAGACAATTTATTTTTAATCAGTTATAATAAAGTTAAGTTTTAATCAGGGTGCATTTCTTCTAGTGCCACACTAAAGGGATTCTTTCTGTCCTTCTATTCACTGAAAAAAGACATACGTCCATCAAGTTCAACCTATGCTAAATTTAGACAACCGATACTTTATTCTATATCTATACTTCCTTATTGATCCAGAGGAAGGCAAACAAAAAACTCCAGTCATATTATCCAATGAAATCTCATAAGGGGAAAAATAAATTCCTTCCTGACTCCAAGAATTGGCAATCGGATTATTCCCTGGATCAACATTCGTCCCATGTTTACTTATCTGGTATATCCCTGTAAACATTTCCTTTTTAAAAAGATATCCAACTTTTTTTTTAACAAATCTATTGTATCTGCCATCACAGTCTCCATGGTTAATACATTCCACATTTTAACTGCCCTTAATGTAAAGAACCCTTGCCTTTGTTGCTGGGGAAATCTCCTTTCCTCCAACCTTAAGGGATGCCCCTGAGTTCTTTGTACTGCCCTTGGGATGAATAGTTCTTTTGAAAGCTCCCTGTACTGTCCTAGAATATATTTGTATATAGTTATCATATCCCCTCTTAGACGCCTCTTTTCTAATGTAAATAAATCTATGTTAGCTAGCCTCTCCTCATACGTTAGATTGTCCATCCCCTTTATTAATTTGGTGGCTCCTCTCTGCACTCTCTCTAGTTCCATAAAGTATTTTCTAAGGAGTGGTGCCCAAAATTGTACTCTATATTCAAGGTGTGGTCTTACTAATGATTTGTAAAGGGGCATAATTATGTTTACTTCCCTTCCATCCATTGCCCGTTTAATGCAAGATAGGATCTTGATTGCCTTTGCAGCTATTGCATGACTTTGGGCACTATTGCTAAATATTCTGTCAATAAGAATTCCTGAAAACCTTCTCCATCAAGGATTCCCCCAATTTATCCCCATTTAATTTGTAAGTCTCCTATTTATTCTTGCATCATAAATGCATATCCTTACAGTGGCGGCCGCCTTTAGCCTCGTGCTGCCATTTCAGCGCAACTTTTAAAACCTTGGGCAGATGCAGTGTTTGATGTGGCATGTTCCAGTATTTAAAGCCGCGGCCGCATGCATTGTATTAGCGCTGGCTCGGCATGAATGCGGCATGAACACGATGAAGTGCGTGGCATTCCAAAAAAATACCCAAACAGAATCGGAGATGTTGGAGAATATAAGGGGCCGTGACAGTACATTTATCTGTATTAAACATCATCTGCCATTTACATGCCCAAGTTTCCAGTCTCTCCAAGTCCTTCTGGAGAGAAATTACAACCTGCTCTGATTCTATTACCGTACACAATTTAGTATCATCAGCAAAGAAGGAGACTTTGCTCTCGATGCCAGCCTCAAGGTCATTAATAAACAAGTTAAAAATCAGTGGTCCCTGCACCGATCCCTGAGGTACTCGAATCACGACTTTAGCACAACCTGAAAAAGTTCCATTTATGACAACCACTGTTGTCTGTCCTTCAACCGGTTTTCAATCCAGGTGCTTATATTTTTACCTAGTCCAATTTGCTTTATTTTGTACACCAACCTCTTGTGTGGAACCGTATCAAAAGCAATTGCATAATCTAAGTAGACCACATCAACTGCATTACCCTGGTCTAAATTCCTACTTACCTCCTCAAAGAAACAAATAAGGTTAGTTTGGCATGGCCTATGCTTCATAAATCTATGCTGACTATTACTAATAATTTTTTATTCCATTAGGTATTTCTGAATATTATCCTGTATTAAACCTTCAAGTAGTTTCCCTACTATTGAAGTCAGGCTTACAGTTCTGTAATTCCCTGGTTGTGATCTTGCTCCCTTCTTAAATATAAACATGTCACGGTAACTAGTGATAGGTTTATAAAACACACCAAAATATCTGGGTTGAATTGAACACGACTTAGATATAATAAATATAGTTTATTCCTTGAAGAAAGTGAACACACAAGATACACTACCGGCACACTTTATTTGAGTCTTTTATTGAGAGCCCTGGTGTCCCGCGATGTGGGGGACGGCGGCAGGGGGTTCCGGGGGACCCGGCGGACCCGGCAGCGGGGAGGAGAAAGCCCCGATCGGAGGGCGCTCCTCCGCGGCTTCGGCGCGCGCCCGGCACCCTGCGGCGCGCGCCAGGTTACTGCTGCGGCCGAGAACGAGCAAATGCTCAAATAAACTCGGCCGCAGCAGTATACTAATAACAGACAAGAATTAGCACTTAAGGGTTGAACAATGATGCCATCAGGATACAGGATTGGCACTTCATTCAGCAATACAGGTTCAGATGAAGACATCATGAAAAGACACGAAAGACACTGAGTATAGAGCTTACACTCGTTTATATGGAGTTCCACTCTTATATTCTGGCATTGAGTGCAAGTCATTGGAGAACAATTATCAGCACCCAATCCCTCCTTGCCACCTCACCTGAGGGGTACCGTAATACCTGCCCACTGGGTGGATATTATTCTAATCAGGGGCTTATTTCCCTAGCCCCCTTCCCACAAGCCGGGCGTCTGAATGGCTGCTTTGGCCAGGAAACCCTTTGTCCCAGGGTGTGAAACACAACACTTATCATCAAGCACCAACGTCCTGCTTTCTTTTGTGCTAACATACACAAGCAGGGTAGGGACGCCTTTGATCAGGGGTTTATTGTAGACCACTTGTCTCCCTCCCCCTGAGCATTAACATACATATGGGCTCTGGGTTTTGCTACCAGACCCGAAATACAATACCTTCGTTAATATCTACACATATTAAAATAATCTGTTCTGTGGGTCTGAGCGGGCTGAAATTTGCCAGGTCCTCATGCCGGAAGACCTTTGCAATAGTGGCCAAGTTTCAGCCTTCCACAACCCCCAGAACCGGAGATACAAAAAACAAGTTTAAATTCCCTATTAAATTTAATACAGGATTTTCCGCTCTAACTAAAATAAATCTCTGCTTTTCACTCTCCCATTGAAATCAACAGGCTCTGCCGCTATAGGCTTTCAATGGAGCAACTCCGCCCTTGAAGTCAATGGGCTCCACCGCTATAGGTTTCAATGGTGCAACTCCGCCATTGAATTCTATAGGAAAACCACAATTTTTCACATTTGCCCATACTCCGTCTGGTTGATCGGAGAGGGCTGGAAATGGCCACGCAGTCATGCTGGAACAGTGACTACATGCGACCCAAATCCCAGCCATCTGGTCCTCACCGAACCGGAGATATGGGCTTACACATTTTACACTTTCGGACTTAGCCGTTTTAATGCCACGCGGCTTTTTCCCCATTGGAATTAATATGGCCAGCGCCGCCATAGGAAATGCATGGTCCGGCGCCGCCATAGAATTCAATGGGACCTCCGCTCCGCCATTAGAGTCAATGGCGCGACCCTCGTAGCGAGCGCGGCCCTTTACGGGGGTCCCTCATTCCCGGACCCAGTGGTGGTCGAGTGTGGGGGTTCCTTGGGTCTAGGGGCAAAAATAATTTTATTTCTGGGTGCCCTAGAACCTAAGTTTCCCACGCCAATTGTGTTTGAACTTGAACTCAGTGTGATCAAAGTTCTCTTTCAGATAATGTTTCTGTTCTTGCGGTCTGCGGTTTGGCTGGCTGCCAACCTGTTCCTGGAGGTCGGCGTCAAGGAAATCCCATTGAAATGAATGGCTCCATTGACTTACAATGGGTAACCGCCGCTCCTCCTCTCGGGCGCCACCTGCAGGTCTTCTACCGAAATGGGCCCAAATCGCCGGAATCTCCATAAGGTTGTATTGGGCTACAATGGCGACCTATGGAGAGCTGCAAAATGGAGCCTGAAAAGGCGGGAAAATGGAACAAATGGCTATAATCACTGAATTAACATTAACCCTTTCCCTCCCGCATCAATCCTAGTGTATGTGTTGGTGCAGACACTGGAATGGGAACAATACATATTTACAGGGGAGTACACATTTGGGTACTGAAGCAGGGTAAAAACACATTACTGGGCCGCAGTCCAGTTAACCCCTTGCTTCCAAAGTGGGAGCAGGGGGTGGCCAAATGGGGTGTAACCCCTTTAATACCGGGCCAAACCCCCTCTCCCATGACAAAGCACCACAGCTGCTTTACACCAATCTTGTGGTATTAAGCCTGTGGAAATGGAGTGTCACGCTGTTCTGCCCCCAGACCAGACTAACCCCCAATACTGAGTTTTAAAGTGAGTAACCACGCACCCGCAGTAGTGAGAGGGTGCCCGGAGTGGGGATTGGTTGTGTGGAAAAGGTCAGGGGTACCAGGGTAGGTAAAGTACTTGCCCGATCCAGGCGTAGAGAAGGTACCGTAGTAAGGTCCAAAGCCAGAGGGCGAGTATAACAGAGGTCCAGGAAGTGGAGGTCCAAGCGCCGAGTTCAAGAAGTCCGAGAGGTAAACATGGTCGAGTGGAAGCTGGGGTCGTAGTGCCAGAGAGGGATGGAAGACAAGCCGAATCAGTAACAAAGCTGAAACTGAGAGCGAGCTAGGCACAGTGAGTAACAGCACAAGGCAGACAAACTATGCAGAGCGAGGTTGGAGAGGAACCACGGGGGTTATAAAATGAGGAGAACCAATGGAAGGAAGGGGCGGAGCAGAGGCACGCCCAGGAGCTCATTGTGATAGGGCAGGGGTTAATGGCCTGGTTTGTTGCCGGGAGGTGGTGGGAGGAGCTGAGCCTGAGAGCGGAGCTTGCAGGGGGGTGGAGTTACCTGGTTGGTGCAGTGCATAAATTAAGTTGCACAGCGTGCGCCCTGTAAGTGGAGCAACCACGAGTCCGGCATCGGCGGTGCACGTGCATTCTGCGGGGTGGCAGAGGAGCGGGCCGAGGCACCAAGCAGAGACGGAGGAGACCGCAGCCAGCGGCACAGGTAAGGAAGGGCAGTGCCGAGGGCGGCATGTGCCCCGAGTCCTGCCAGTACCCCCCCCTCGAGGATCAGCCTCAGGACGATCCCTTCAAGGCTTGTGGGGGAACTTGAGATGAAAGTGTCTAAGCAACACTGGATCATGAATCTGATGCAAAGGAACCCAGGTTCATTCTTCCGGACCATACCCCTTCCAATGAATCAGGAACTATAACCGACCTCTGGAAAAATGAGAATCCAGGATGGCTTGGACCTCGAACTCAGGTTGTCCCTGTATCGAGACGGGTTTAGGTCTTGGGTCTTTGGACGGGAAGCGAGTGCTCTGGATGTAGGGTTTGAGCAAGGAAACATGGAAAGCTGTGTGAATTCTCATTGTCGGAGGAAGTTGTAACCGGTAAGTGACTGGGTTAATGCACTCGAGAACCTCGAAGGGTCCCAGGAATTTTGGGGACAGTTTCGGGGTAGGAGTCTTCAGGTGGATGTTTTTGGCAGAGAGCCACACCTTGTTCCCTGGCTTGTATTCAGGTGCCTCCTGACGATGCCGATCGGCTTGCAGTTTGTACCTCTGGGAAGGGCCAGTGAGTGCCAATTGAATCCTCCTCCAGGAGTGTTGAAGGACGGATATCCATGTATCGGCTGCTGGTACCCCTGAATGACTACTGGAGATGGGAATACGAGCGGGGTGGAAACCAAAATTTGCAAAAAATGGAGATTCTTGGGTGATTCATTCTTGTGTGAATTGATCGCGAATTCTGCCCAGGGTAGTAAATCCGTCCAATCGTCGAGAGCCTCAGATACAAAACATCTTAGATATTGTTCAAGATTTTAGATCATCCTCTCAGTCTGCCCGTTGGTTTGAGGGTGGTAGCTGGAGGAGAAGGAGAGGGTGATACCGAGTGATTTAGAGAAGGAGCGCCAGAATTTGGAAATAAATTGAGAAACCCTGTCAGACACAATGGACGTGGGAATACAGTGGAGTCTAAAGATCTCTTTGGAGAAAATGTCCGCCAGAACTGGACAAGAAGGAAGGGCCTTGAGCGGGATTAAGTGTGCCTGTTTCGTGAAGCGATCCACGACGACGAGTATGGTGGTCATACCCTTGGAGGGTGGAAGTTCAACAATAAAATCCATGGAGATGTGTGTCCATGGATGTTCGGGGATGGGTAAGGGAAGCAATAGACCCGGAGGTTTGTGCCGAGCGGTCTTATTTTGGGCGCAAGTCGAGCAGGCACTGGTGAAGTCATGAACCTCACTAGCCATCTTGGTACACCAGAAAGTCCTTCCAACGAGATCCAGGGTTTTCTTAAAACCGGGGTGACTCGCAGTCCTTGAGGAATGACCCCATTCCAGAATCTTCTGCCTGAATTGTGGCAGTTCGTACAAAGTACCCTCTGGAACTTCTATGCCTCTGGGAATCTGAGTTTGAGCTTTGATGATTTCGTCCAGAATATCAAATGAATTAGCCGAAATGATAAATTTGGCTGGTAGAATGGTCTCAGGGATTTCTTCCGACCTCTCCTCTGGGGAGAATTTCCGAGACAAGGCATCGGACTTAACATTCTTTGTCCCAGGTATATAGGATAGAACATAATTGAACCTTGAGAAAAATAGTGCCCACCGGGCCTGCCGTGACCCCAAACGGCGAGCCCCTTCAATATATAACAATTTTTTATGGTCCGTAAGGATAGAAATGGGTACCCAAGTACCCTCGAGAAGGTGTCTCCATTCTAGAAGAGCCATCTTGATAGCCAAAAGTTCTCTGTTACCGACATCATAGTTTCTCTCGGCCTGAGAAATTTTCTTTGAAAAAAACCGCAAGGATGCAATTTCTCTTGAGGTCCTGCTCTTTGAGAGAGTACTGCACCGGCTCCTGACTCCGAAGCGTCCACCTCGAGTATAAAGGGGAGAGAAGTGTGCGGATGGCGAAGGATAGGTGCCTAAACGAAGGTGCGTTTGAGGGTCTCGAAAGCAGTGGCAGCCTCGGGCGGCCAAGTGGAGGGGTCGGCTCCTTTTTGAGTGAGATCAGTGATGGGGGCCACAATAGAGGAAAAATCCTGAATTAACTTTCTGTAATAATTGGCGAATCCGAGGAAGTGTTGAATGGCCTTCAATGCCCTGGGCTTGGGCCAATCCAGTATGGCCTTTAGTTTCTCCGGATCTATGCTGAAGCCTTTGTCAGAGATAATGTAACCAAGGAAGGCTGTGGACCTCTGGTGCAAAAGACATTTCTCAAGTTTGGCATAGAGATGATTGAGACGAAGGCGGGTAAGCACGCACCTAGTGTGCATTACATGTTCTTGGAGGGTCTTGGAAAAGATCAGCATGTCATCCAAGTAGATGATCACAAAAACATTAAGTACGTCCCAGAAGACCTTGTTCATAAAGTCCTGGAAGACAGCTGGGGCATTACAAAGGCTGAAGGGCATGACCAGGTACTCATAGTGCCCGCTGCGGGTGTTAAATGCGGTCTTCCACTCGTCTCCCTCATGAATGCGGATGAGTTTGTAAGCCCCTCTCAGATCAAGCTTTGGAAAAGATGGTGGATCCTTGTACAGTAGTTTGTCAAACAGCTCAGAGATAAGTGGGAGTGGGTATCGATTTTTAACTGTAATGCGGTTAAGACCTCTGTAATCAATACACGGTCTAAGCGTGTCGTCCTTCTTTTTCACAAAGAAGAATCCCACGCCAGCAGGGGAGGTAGAGTGCCATATAAAACCTTTCTGGAGATTGTCCTGAATGCAGTCCGCCATGGCGGTAGTCTCAGGAACGGACAGGGGATAAGTCTTGGATTTGGGCAAGATCACCCCAGGAACCAGCTCGATTGGGCATTCGTAAGGGCGATGTGGGGGTAAGAGATCAGAGTAGGTCTTGCTGAAAACATCCCGGAAATCCGTGTATGCCTCCGGAAGAGTAGAGGGAAGAAGGGGAGGTATTTCCAAGCCGGCAAGAAGGGTAGCGGAAATGCCTTGTTCCGGGTGGACTTGCCACTGTATAGGAACTCGGTCCGTCCAATCGATGCGCGGGTTATTCTTCTGGAGCCAGGGCAGGCCGAGGATCACTTGGACCATGGGGGAGTGGAAAACATCGAATGAGAGGCGTTCGCTATGGCCATCCTTCGTGGACAAGGTAAGAAGAGGTGTCTACAGCGAGATGAAGGCCAGCAGAAGAGGACGTCCATCGATGGCCTCCAAGCCTATGGGTGACTTCTTCTGGATCATGGGAATGTTATTCAAGGTGGCGAACCTCTGGTCAATAAAATTCCCTCCAGATCCCAAGTCAAGGAAGGTGGAAACCAGGAAATCAGTACCCTCCTGGGTAATCGGTAACATAATCCTTTTAGGGAATTCTTCCTTAGAAAGGGGGCGGGAAGTGATCGTACCCAGGGAGAGCCCCACATTACTCACTGGGTATCTTCCTTTCCCGGCCTCAGCGGACAAGCGCATACCTGATGCTTTGGGGATCCACAGTAAAAGCAGAGGCCCTCATTCCTACGTCGAATCCTCTCTGCACCCCGAAGTTGCTGACTGCCAATTTGCATTGGTTCGGAAGTGTCTGGAGGTGGTAGGATAGCCGGAGGATTCATGAAAGACATTGGAGGAACCGGGAAGGATATGGGAGTAACTAACCAGGGACGCTGGCATTCGTGTTGTCTCTGTTGCAGGCACTGGTCAACCTGTATGCAAAGAGAAATCAACTCCTCCAGGAACTCTGGTCAAGGTTGAGTTGCGAGTACGTCCTTCACAGGTTCGGACAACCCTTGCCAGAAAACAGCAACCAGAGCCTCCTCGTTCCACCGGATCTCCGTCGTGATGGTCCGAAATTGTAAGGCATATTTCGCTACGGACCTACGACCCTGGGCCAGGTACATGAGAGCAGAAGCTGGAATATCCGAGCGAGATGGAGTGTCGAACAGCTGTTGGAACTCCTTCTTAAAGCGGGGGTATCCGTGGTGAGCTCAGGCCGTACGTCCCAGATGGGAGAGGCCCAGGCCAGGGCGCTTCCTGTCAAAAGAGAAAAAATATAGCCCACCTTGGAGCGTTCAGAGGTGAAGTGACTAGGGGTCAGTTCAAATTGGATCTCACACTGGGTCAGGAACCCACGACAAGCCTGGGGGTCTCCGGAATATGACATGGGTGCAGGAATTTTAGGTTACAAGGTGGTAGCCCCTTCACGAATGGGCGGGGGTAGGCACGCAGTAGTGAGAGTGTACCCGGAGTGTGGATTGGTTGTGTGGACAAGGTCAGGGGTACCAGGGTAGGTAAAGCACTTGCCAGATCCGGGCGTAGAGAAGGTGCCATAGTAAGGTCCGAAGCCAGAGGTCAAGGTAACAGAGTTCTGGGAAGTGGAGGTCCAAGTGTCGAGTTCAAGGGGTCCGAGAGGTAAACGTGGTCGAGTGGAAGACGGGATCGTAGAGCCAGAGAGGGACGGAAGACAAGCCGAATCGGTAACAAAGCTGAAACTCAGAGAGAGCTAGGCACAGTGAGTAACAGCACAAAGCAGACGAACTATGCAGAGCGAGGTTGGAGAGGAACCACGGGGGTTATAAAGTGAGGAGAATCAATGGAAGGATGGGGCGGAGCAGAGGCGCCAAGGAGCCCTTTGTGATAGGGCAGGGGTTAATGGCCTGGTTTGTTGCCGGAAGGTGGTGGGAGGAGCTAAGCCTGAGAGCGGAGCTGGCCGGGGGTGGAGTTACCTGGCCGGTGCAGTGCATAAATTAAGTTGCACGGCGTGCGCCCTGTAAGTGGAGCAACCACGTGTCCGGCGTCGGCGGCGCGCGTGCAAGCCGCGGGGTGGCGGAGGAGCGGGCCGAGGCACCAAGCAGGGACGGAGGAGACCGCAGCCAGCGGCACAGGTAAGGAAGGGCAGCGCCGAGGGCGGCGTGTGCCCCGAGTCCTGACATGGAGTCCTTGAATATTAAATGTAATGGTTTGGCTATTACTGAGCTTAACTCCTCGAGAACTCTTGGATGTATGCCATCGGGGCCAAGTGCCTTATTTTGTTTATTTTTTCAGGGGAGGTGGGGGGAAGGGGAGGGGGGAAAGAGCGGGGGAGGATGGAGGGCTGGGGAAGGGGGGGGGAGGGAGAGGGGGGAATGAGGGGGACCTTGGAGGGGGGGAGTGGGGAGGGGTGGGAGGGGGGAGGGGGAGGGGAGGGCGGAAGGGGGAGAAAAGGGGGGGGGGGGGTTAGACATGTGCAAGTGCGGTTAGCGTAGGCAAGATCATTTGTGCCTAAATGATGTTGGCATATATTCCAGAGGCATGGAAAACAGTAACAGTAGTAAACATGATGACAGATCATAGCGTCATTTGGAGTGACACAGTTCCTTATGTTTGAGTGAGGTGGACCCCATTGTAGGGAAAAGCACTTGGGTTTTTTTTTTTTGTGGAGAGTATCAAAACACATCATAAAGTCATAGATAGAGTTAACGATATTAAACATTAAATCAGAACAAACTGTTATTGGTAGCTGAGGCTACAAACCTGGGAGGGGGCAGGGAAGGGGGCGAAGAGGGGGGATGGGGAAGGGACAGGGGGGGGAGGGAGAGGAATGGAGGAGTATTGATGATGGAGGGGGGAACGAGGGGAGATAGGGGGGAGGGGGGGTAAAGGGGGGAAAGGGTGGGTAAGGGGGGAAAACACTCTAAGGCATTTATTTTGATATGATTCCTCTTGTCTGGTTAGCTATGGCACCCATTACTGAGATAAATACCCAAATTTATTTTCCCCAGCAGAGAATATATCAACACATTATAGAGACATTAATAACATTTAACAATATCAAACATTAGAACGGAAACTATTGTGAATAGTAGCTGAGGCTGTGAACCCGAGAGAGGAGGGGAGGGGAATTGAATGGGGGCTGAGGAGTGGGGGGGGGGGAAGAGGGCAAAACGGGAAGGCTTTGACTATCGGACCTCAGACCACACTGTTATTTCTGAATCTTAGTAATTGTATTGAGGAAGCAAAAAATCTAATTGGAATTGAACACCTTGGCACCGTGGGGAAATATGGGTAATAACAGCTACATGGGTCTACCCTGGGGACACTTCGAGTAGAGGCAAGGCTAGGGTGTTCGATCGTGAATTAGATTTTCCATGGGAGATCGGTGAGACCACATAGTTTGTATCCACTTATGGGTGAAGGGGAGCGGGGAGGGGGGGAATCTCTTTTGGGAGGTTGCGTGATTATTTATAGCAGACTGTAACAGGGGTCTTACCCCGTTCAGAAAACTTGCCTCTAATCCAGCAGTGTGCTGGTTAATTGACCAGCACCTGGCTGATTAGAGGTGTTAGAAAAAGCCTGCCTCTGAGACAGGAAGTGAGACTCCTTACAGTAGCTCACATGTGAGCTGAGCTAGGAGACAGAGCAGAGGTTCCTGAGTCTCCCAGATGAGACTGACCGAGAGAACACAGATGTCTTGAGCTGACAAATAAGACTTCTAAACCTGGATGCTGATTAGCCGGAGAAAAGGCAGAAACCCAGCAAACAGATAAGACTTTATTTTCATATGACTGTTGTCTGTATATATCTATATGACTTGGGATGATAAATAGCTTGGGTAGCCACCCAGTTAAAAAGGACTGGAATATAAGGATACATATATGCCAAAGTGGAGCAGGTTTTTGTATGGCTCACTATTTCTCTTATGTTGTTTTTTTTGCTGTGTTTAAAGCGACAGGCACAATAAAGCCTTGTTATAATTTAACCTTAAAATAGTCTACGTTGCGTACCTCTGCACTTGTCCTCCTACATATGGTCGTCAGAAGTGGGACGAGAGGTGGTCCTTGAAGTTAAAAGGGCCCCGGAGTTTGCCTGTGAAACTTTTTTTGTGCTTTTTGCCTACAAACAGCCTGAGCAACAGAAAAACAAAGAATCTCATGCAGCAGAGTTAAAGGGACACACCCAGGCAGGAAATCTACACTGCACTAAAACTTACAAAACCACAGATGGACTCTTTTCCCCGATTCCAAGAGGAGAGAGAGAGAGACTGTGCTGAAGCAGGTAAACCTTATTTGCCTATTACAAAAAAAGTGTAATATGGTCATTGAAATAGGGGTTTTCCTTCCAGCTGTAGTCAGGGTTCAAGAAGTAAGTTAGCCCTTAAAAGGGATAGGCGTTTGTTGTTTTCAAATGTTTCGCTGAAGCAGTGAATACAGATGGTGACCCATGAGCAATACTGATTCTGCAAGTAAAGGCTGCCACATAGGACTACCAGCTATGAATGTAGTATATGCAGAAAAGTGTGAAAATTGATGCAAGACTGTGCTGAAGCAGGGGAATTTTCAGTAAACAAGTGCTGAGGGTAAAATTGCCCTACCGGGGAAAAAGGAATTGCTGAGCTGTGTAAAAGGTATCCCAAAGCCAATTGCTGAGTGTTGAGTCGCCCTGCCGGGAGCGAAAGAAATATTTTACTGCAAAGAATATATTTTTTTTCTGCAAGTAAAGTCTGCCATAATACCCAAAGTTGAGACTGAAAATGACTGAACTCAAGCAGAAGTTTTTACCTAGCAACTGCACATCCAGTATACCTAATGAGAGAGAATGCGTGCACAGTACTGCTGATAATTGTAAAACTTACCCAAGAAAAAGAAAAAGTCTACAGAGATGCCTGTGAGAGCTCTGACCTCTACAAGCAAAATATGCCCACCTGTAGGACTATCACAATTGTGGGTTCTAGCAAATACAGTGGCAACAGCTGCAATAGCGCCTCCTGAGGTCAGGAAGAAAATTACACCTGATAGCCCCAAAATGGAGGATTCGTCCCGCGGTTAATCGAATATCCAGAGGGCCCACAGCAGAAGTCGTGTACCACAAAGAAGTGTCTGTCCGGTGCCAACAGTGAGGAACCCTCAACCAACCATCCCAGGGAAGCGGAGCCGGAACCAGTGAGTGTCGATCCCTTGACCAGCCCTGAAGTTGCCCTGAAAAATGCCACGCATGACTGTGATATGCTCCGTTAACAATTGAAACAAAAGAAAGATGGTTACACAGAGCTACAGAAAAATTACGTGAAGCTACAGAAAGATGTGCTCACAATTTACTCTTTGGCCAGGACAGAATTGGACGATCTCAAGACTGAGCTAGATACTGCAAACGCTACTATTTCCGCCATGGATGAAAAGCAGAGCCAATCTGATAAAATGATTGCTAAGCTGAAGTGGAAGTATGAGGAGGCACTGAAGCAGATGACCGTCTTTCAGCAAGAGGTTCACACTCTTCATGTAGAGATGAATGCCTCACAACAGGAGGTCAACAGTGTCCGGACAGAGGTGGACGTATCTCAGAAAGAGGTTCATACACTCCGCAGAGCACTGGATGCCTCACATCATGAGATCAACAGCTGCCGCACAGAACTGGAAGTCTCCAGAAACGAACTTCACAGTCTCACTGAGGAGCTGGACATTTCAAAGAAAATTATCCTCCATCTTAACTTAGATCTCAAAGTCTCTCAGAAGGAGCATCAGAACCTAAACCTGGAGATGGAAGTCTCACGCCAGGAGACAGCCCGCCTCCAAGCAGATGTGCAAAAATGGAAGGTGGACTGCAAGGAGGCCCTGAATAGTACAGAGACTGAAAAAGGAGAAAATGTAAGATTAAAAAAAGAAAATTCGGAGTTGACAAACCACGTCAATGGGAAGAATGAAAAGCTGCACGAGCTTGAAAAAATAAAGAAACGGTTGGAAGATGAAAAATTTGAAGCAGAGCACCGACTGCAGAACCAACTGCAAAGTCTGCGTACACACCTCCAGAATGTCGAGGAGAAGCAGCGAACTCTGCAGGAAGAAAATCTGCAGGCTGCTAAGGAAATACTTAAAACCAGAGACAGCACATAAAACACAGACAATGCTCAGTTTTAGCACATCCAGTGAAAATCATACACGGTACAGTGCCTAAATATATATGTATAAATATCTATTAAGTAAAATGGTCTTTTAGTTTGACATTTTTGGCCAAAATTGTTGTAAGCCCCTGAGCCAACGTCACGGCAGACCACAATTCAGGGGTCCCTAACGCTAATATAAATTCTTAATAACCTGTGTAATAACAGGAAGAATGATTTATAGTAAATCTGTCAATATTAGTTGCAAAGTTCTAAGTCTGATTGAAGCCTTTATTAACCTGTACATTACCAGGAAAGGAGCTTGTTAGGTGTCCAGTATATTTTACAATTGTGCTAAGGAAATACAACTGCTGCAGGAATGTCTGATTACCCAGTGCGTCCTCACAAAGCAGCAGGATAAACTGAAGGCTACCCTGACCTTCACCAAAGCATCGCTAGAGGCTAAGCTTAGAGGCCAGATGACTTGGTACAAGAGGGAGCGCAAAAAGGTACAGGAACTGAGACGAGTATCTGTGGCCCAAGCAAAGAATTTCACAGTGCTCCACAAAATAAAGAATGATAGGTGGAAGCAAGCTCAGAGAAAGCACAGGGAAGAAATAAAGACCCTGAAAGGAGAATGGCAGGAAACACTCAAGAAACAGAGTGAGGCGTTGCAGCCCAGTCACTTACAGATGCCTCCAATATGGGAAAAGGTATTGACTCTGCCCAAGCATTGGTATCCCACAGTACACTAGGGCCCATGAGGACAAGGGTACAGTGAGAGCTGGGGATACCACTCTCCTTCAAAACAAGATTACGAAGTTTGAGCCACCTAAGAAAGCACTAGCCAAACCTGCAGCCGCCCAACAGGCAACAAACAGAGGTAGGAGTGCAGAATCAAAGCCAGAAGAATCCTTAGCTGAGGAAGCTGAAAAGATAGGACATTCTCTGGAAATGGAGCTGGGGTCGCAACTCAATCCCAAAGAACTGGCGACTACATTGAATGGGAAAAGTGCAGGAAAACAGCTTCAAGAACTGAGGGCTCAAGTGGCTGCTCTGCTTGGTTTACAGGCCGCGTTCACGTGATCGGGCCCTTTAAACCAAGCAGAGGGATACCGGCACCCCCTAAAGGGGGCTG
>WSYH01017741.1:0-11730 GCA_036426205.1 Ascaphus truei
AGACTGTGCTGAAGCAGGGGAATTTTTAGCAAACAAATGCTGAGTGTAAAATTGCCCTATAGGGGAAAAAGGGATTACTGAACTGTGTAAAAGGTATTTCAAAAGCCAATTGCTGAGTGTTGAGTCACCCTGCCGGGAATGAAAGAAATAGTCCACTGCAAAGAATGTTTTTTTTTTCTGCAAGTAAAAAAGTCTGCCTATATATATCTTGGGAGCAAAACCCAAAGTGTGAAGTGTGAATGCCATAATACCCAAAGATGAGACTGAAAATTACTGAACTCAGGCAGAAAACCAAATTCTGTTGCTGAAGTGGAGAGATTGTACCTAGCAAGTAAATGGTGTAAAGCAAACAGAAGTTTTTTCCTAGCAACTACACATTCAGCATACCTAATGAGAGATTACACCTAGCAAGTAAATGGTGTAAAGCAAATAGACTTTTTTTTACCTAGCAACTGCACATATTGTATACCTGATAAAAGAAAATGCATGCACAGTACTGCTGATATTGAAAAAAAAAATTATCCAAGAAAGAAAAGTCTACAGAGATGCCTTTGAGAGCTACGACCTCTACCAGCAAAATATGCCCATCTGTAGGACTACCACAATTGGTTGTTCTAGCAAATACAGTGGCAACAGCTGCAATAGCGCCCCCTGAGGTCAGGAAGAAAATTACACCTGATAGCCTAAAAATGGAGGACAAGATGCAGCGTTCCTGTAATGAACCCTACCCCACGGAAGAGTGGCCCTTCCAGTCCAATAAAGAGGAAGACATCTCTTACGGGGAACCCAAACCGAGTCACACCCACAAAACACCCCAAGAATGGTGGGGGTGCCTGAACTCGGCACGAACAGAAAAGGCCGCTCCCTTTGATGACGAATATGAACAGCAGGAGACAGAGCGGGAGCAGTGGATCACCGAATATTTCCGACAGCTATTACAGTTGCAAGAAAAGCCGGGTGGATCCAGTGACGCTGCTAAAATTTCAAATGAAGATGGAGACCCCAATATCCTTGAAGGGACGGTGTCATCCAAATCAAAAAGGCGGAAAAAGAAAAGCGGTTCTTCACTTACCGTAGAAGGAACAGACACGTCCGCAGATCCTGTGGAGGAAAAGGGGGACCGAGTTGCCCTGCAGCCTAGAGAAAATGGAAAATTCGTTCCGCGGATAACCGAATATCCAGAGGGCCCAAGGCAGAAATCGTGTACCCCAAAGAAGTGTCTGTCCGGTGCCAACAGTGAGGAACCCTCAACCAACCATCCCAGGGAAGTGGAGCCGGAACCAGTGAGTGACGATCCCTTGACCAGCCCTGAAGATGCCCTGAAAAATGCCAGGCATGACTGTGATATGCTCCGTGAACAATTGAAACAAAAGGAAGATGGTTACACAGATCTACAGAAAAATAACGTGAAGCTACAGGAATATGTGCTCGCAATGTACTCTTTAGCCAGGACAGCCATTGGACGATCTCAAGACTGAGCTAGATACTGCAAAGGCTACTATTTCCGCCATGGATGAAAAGCAGAGCCCATCTGATGAAATGGTGGCTACGCTAAAGCGGAAGTATGAGGAGGCACTGAAGCAGATGACAGTCTTCCAGAAAGAGGTTCAGACACTGCGCAGAGCACTGGATGCCTCACATCATGAGACCAACAGCTGCCGCACAGACCTGGAAGTTTCCAGAAAAGAACTACACAGTCTCACTGAGGAGCTGGACATTGCTAAAGAAACTACTGTCAATCTTGATACAGATCTCAAAGTCTCTCAGAAGGAGCTTCAGACCCTCAGCCTAGAGAAGGAAGTCTCACGCCAGGAGATTGTCATTCTCAAAGCGGATGTGCGTAAATGGAAGGAGGACTGCAAAGAGGCCCTGAAGAATACAGAGACTGAAAAAGGAGAAAATTCAAGATTAAAAAGAGAAAACTTAAAACTGAAAGAAGAAAATTTTCAGTTGACAGAAGAAGTCAAGGAAAAGTTTGAAGCAGAGCACCGACTGCAGAACCAACTGCAAGGTCTGCGTACACACCTCCAGTATGCTGAGGAGAAGCAGCACACGCTGCAGGAACGTCTGAATACCCAGTACGTCCCCACAGAGCTAAAGGCCACGCTGCATGTCTTCAGAGCATCATTGGAGGCGGAGCTTCGATACCAGGTGACTCTGTCTGAGAGGGAGCGTGAGAAGGCTCAGAAACTGGAGCAAGAGCTGGAGAGACAGAGAGACTGTTCCATTCCCTTGAGTCAGTATACCAAGGAGAAAACAGACGCAGCGGCAACCTTAACGACAAAAATTACAGAGCTCCAGAATATGAAGGAGACACTGATACAGACTCAGAGAAAGCAAACTGCGCAGATAAATTCCCTGAGAAGAGACTTGCAAGACGCACTCAAACGCACTCAAACAGGTTGAGACTCTGCAGACCAGTAACTTACAGATTCCTCCAATACGGAAAAAGGTATTGGCTCTGCCCAAGCACCAGTATCCCACAGTAACTAATGCCCGTGAGGACAAGGGTACAGTAAAAGTTGGGGACTTCACGCATCTTCAAAACAAGATTATGAAGTTTGAGCCACCTAAGAAAGCACTAGCCAAATCTACAGCTGCCCAACAGGCAACAAACAGAGGTAGGAGTGCAGAATCAAAGCCAGAGGAATCCTTAGCTGAGGAAGCTGAAAAGATAGGACGTTCTCTGAAAAGGGCGGTGGAGGTGCAACTCAGTCCCGAAGAAGCTGAACTGGCGACTCCGTTGTGTGGAGGAGGTGCAGAAAGACCGCTTCAAAAGTGGAAAACTCTAAGGGCTAGTCCTAACTGCTCTACAACTGTTGCCATACAGACTTTACTTGAGAAAAGTCCTCCTCGAGCGACTGAGGAGTGCTGATCTCAAGCACCTTCGGGAGGAGACAAAAATAAACTGGAGAAAGGGCTCCAATCCCAGCGGGACAGAGGGTTCTCTTCCTCCATCCACTCTCATTCAAGTCACAGAAAGATCTCGAATGAGAGTGGAAGGATGGGCTTTGGCCGTGGTAAGCCCGAGCTTCCCACAAACAGGGGAGGTATGTAACAGGGGACTTATCCCTGTTCACAAATGTGCCTCTAATCCAGCAGTGTGGTGGTTAACTGCTGGTAAGCAATTAACTAACCCCACCTACCTGATTGCTTAGAAAAGTCTGTCTTGTGAGACAGGAAGTGACTCCTTAGCTCACTTGTGAGCTGAACTTTGGAGACAGAGCAGTGGTTCTTGAGTCTCCCAGGAGAGACTGACCAAGAGAACACAGATCTCTGGAGCTGACAAATAAGACTTCTAAACCTGGATGCTGACATTTTCTGTGCATACACGGGTGCGGTTCCAGGAGAGCAGAGAAGCTTACTCTACAGCAGCTAACAGATAAGACTTTCATTCTTAAGAGACTTCTTATATCTGCTTATTTCATGCTATGTGTTTGGGGCTGGGAGAAATGCTTAACTAAGGGAGATGTGAATTAATTGCATAGGATTTCACTAGAAATACTCCCAAGTGAATAGAAGCTTTGTTCCCCCCCCCTGTGTTTGGATGGTTTCCTGATGAAAAGGAAAAGGCACAGTAAAGCCTTGTTATAATTTCATCTTACAAAAAGTCTCCAATTGTGTACCTCTGTGAACGTCCGTATACAATTACCAAGTCTCGAATCACTCCGTACCATCCGGAGGGGGACGCTCTGCCGGAGAGATTCAACAGAACATTATTGGACATGCTCAGAACGTTGCAAGGTACGGAGAAGACAAAGTGGAGCCAGCATGTGGAAGCTTTGGTACATGCGTATAACTGTACCCCACATGAGTCCACAGGATTCTCACCCTACTTTCTTATGTTTGGACGAGAAGCCCGGCTGCCTGTGGATGTACGGCTGCATATCAATCAATGGGATACACAACACGACGTACTTCAAATACGTGCAAAGACTCCAGGAAAGCCTGCAACAGGCTTACCAGCCAGCTGAGAAGTCTGCGGCTCGACTCAACGCCAGCAACAAAAGGTGCTATGACCACAAGGTCAGATACCGGGAAATCCGTCCGGGAGATGCAGGACTTCTCCGCAATTTAGGAATTCCCGGGAAACATAAACTCCCTGACCGTTGGCGTGACGGTGTTTATGAAGTAGAGTCACAGATGCCGGGCCTCCCGGTCTACTGTATAAAAGACACGGATGGTCGGGTAAGGGTCTGGCACCGTAACCGTCTTCTCCCCATTCCAGAAGTGTGGGATGATGAAGCAGAAATACCGGCTACACCCCTGGACGGTGAGCCGGATCAAGTAAACGATGGCCCCGAAACTATCTCTGAGACCACTAATGATCACCCAGAGGGTGAAGAGACTATTAATGAGTCAATTGAGGATCCTATGGAGGGACCCACTCAAAGGGGACCCCAAAATCCTGGAGCACCTCCCGGAGGAGCTATGGGTAAGGGGCCCCAATGACAAACGCCTTCTAGGGTGGCTCCAACGAGTCAGTCTCTGGATCCACAAAGCTTTGTACCCCAAAGAGACTGTTCAGAGACATTTTTCCCCTCAAGGGAAGAGGCTGAGCCTCAGGACTACACTTATTACTCCCCCGAGGGAGTTGCTGAAGAACAGCTCAGATGGAGCCAAAGATACAGGCATCCCCCAACAAGGATGACCTATGATCAAATTGGGGCACCCCACTATGAGGCTCAGCAGTGGTCTCGGAGCAAAATCCAATTTGTGATTGTGATCCTCACAGAATTCTGCAACATTGTTTAGAGTCAATTCAATGTGATAAGTTGTACATATTATGTCTTGCATTTTTATTGTGTAACTTATGTATATAGTTATATTTCTGTGCGACGCTGTTCCCAAGCGGGTATGTTCCCCTTGTGCCCTGCGCTCCTTTACCTCCCGGCGCGGTCACGCCTAGCAGAGGAGGAAGGGACAGGTGTGGGCGGCACTGTAGGGGAGTAGGGAGTGTCGAGTGGCTCACCAGAGGCTCTGGTGGCTTCCTTCGCAGGGTGCCGCGATCTTGGGCTATGTTGCGCAGGCACGAGGTGCCGCGCATGTGCAGTACAGGTGCGCAAGACGCAATGGTCATAGTAGGCTCTTTCGGGAACTACAATCCCCAGCAGCCGCTGGGGCTGCTAACCACATGGGCTGCAGCAGCCAATAGCACGACCGGATTCCCCTGCTCACTCTTGGATACATTTTGCGCGTTGAGACCACGCTAGGTAGTCGGTGCTGGGACAGGATAGGGGTCGGAGGTTCGTGCAGGGGTCTGTGACCCTCTGCACTGGGCCAGATATCCCGCTAGGCCCCAGCTAGGCCACGACTCCTATATCCAGATTGTGGCTGCTACAGGGACAGGCCCTTAGGTAGGGACACTGCCCCATTAGCTGCTTGAGATTAGGGACACAGCCACGACGCTGCGCAACCCTGAGGATTGTGATCTGGGACCAGATAATCCTGCTCGGTATAGAGACTATGTGGGACACTCCAGCTGGACAACACCCACATGGAGGCGGACTCATCATGGATGACATCGCGGGATCGGCGGATCCCATCGTTCCTCCAGTCAGCGCGCCCGGGTGCAGGAGCACCCGGCAGGTACCTATACACCAAGTGCACCAACCATTGCTACACTTCATCTAGTGGGCCGCGCGGTCTCACACATTGGGGTTGGGTGTGGGACTCTTGGGACACGGTGTGGGTTACACGGTGGTGGATTACAGCCGTGTGAGGCGTGTGGGTAGTTGTACCTCTTAGTCATTATAGAAGTGATAAGATATCTATGTGTTGCAGTAAAGGTTATTGTTATAATCTGTGTGTTACCATTATTTGTTCCTGCACGGGGTTATCCCACTTAGTTAGGATCTCGTACAGGTGGAGGCGCTGTCACCTATCGAATCAGGTACACCCCAGGCTCCCAGCGATGGAGGTTCAGGCCTCCTGTGAGCCACAGGTAAAGCACCACATACACCGTAGATGCCTTATCTCCCAGGGGGTGGGGAAAAGTGTGCAACATTTGGAGGCGTTGCTGAGATTTCAGACCTGGAGTGCCCAATTTAAATTAAAAGCAGTTCGCTCGGTCTAGGACCATGTCCATACCATTCCGCAAGAGCGTCCACGAGTGAGCCCTGCGGTGCCACACGTCTCCTCGCCACGTGGTCGCTGTCAGTTAAGTCCCAGTCTCCCTGCCTTTACCCAGCTTACAAACTGCCCTGAGACAGATACCAGGGTTCTCAAATGCCCGTGTGGTAGATGCTAAATGGGACACCGACATCCAGTGGAGTACCCTCCTGGTTGATTGTCGCAGTGACATTATGAGGGACAATGCCCCGCAGTTCTTACAGCTTCCTGACGCCCGCCTGGTGGGAGTCCACTTATCTACCCTAGAATAAGCACCAGAGCAGAAGCCTGCAGAGCGGCCCCTAGCATGGAGGAGTACCAGATGCCCCTAGCCATCTCTCCCCCAGGGAGCGATGCCAGCAGCTGCCGATCCCTACTAAGCCATTACTGGGCCAGCGACTCAGGTGAAGCTCAGTTATTCCCGTGGAGGCCTTGCACAAACTTACTGAGAAGATAAGTCAGCTGGCTTCAACCCCAGCCTAGCGCAAGTTGAAGGCTTTCTCTGGTACTCAACCCACACCCATAGGAGAAGAAGCGTTCGAAGAATGGTGGAACCATGCAGTTCAAGTTTTGTGGACGTGCACGAACGCGGTTAAGAGACAGAGAATTATGGCATGTCTGCGGCCACCAGCTTCCCATCTCTTACAGCTGTATCGCGACGACCATGAAGAGGCTGAGGTTAATGAACTGATACATGCGCTGACCAAGGCCTATGGGCAGAAGCATGACCCAGGCGCATTGTGGATGCAATTCTATGCCCTCAAACAGAAGGAGGGAGAAGACTTATCTGACTTCCTGCGCCGGCTACAATTGATGTTGTGGACCTTGACCCGCAAGAAGGTCATCTCAAAGGCCGAAATCGATACACATAGAACCAAGCAATTCTTGCGTGGAGCGTCACT
The DNA here is from genome assembly GCA_036426205.1 of Ascaphus truei. Taxonomy (NCBI): domain Eukaryota; kingdom Metazoa; phylum Chordata; class Amphibia; order Anura; family Ascaphidae; genus Ascaphus; species Ascaphus truei. The sequence continues at coordinate 7,014 of WSYH01017741.1, forward strand.
CATTCGCCCCCTTGTGTCTAGGGTCTGCTGCAACATCTCTATCACTAGACCTCCCAATTTTGAGGATCTAATGGAACAGATCAATGAACAGGAGGCTATTCTGAGGTTCCAGGCCCCCAAGGCCTCCCGAGATTCCTCAAAAGGGGAGAACAAGGAAACTCCAGGCAAACTGTCTAGGACTAAAGCGAAGACTGAAGATCCTACTCCTCAGTGGCAGTATCAATCAAGTTCTCTGCCGCCTTGAAGATTAGCGCTTCCCTCCACCGCAGGCGAAGGTCAAACCAACCGTTGCTATAGATGTGGTCAGCCGGGACACTTCGCAAATGAATGCTCAGAAGAAGGAAGCAGAACACCAAAAACAACTTCCTCTAGGCGAAACTTTTACCAATCCATGATCTGCAACGTACAGACTACTGAAACCACATCCCTCGAACCTTCCCCTGAACCAACGGTGGAACTCCACCCTTGGATGCTGATCTCCGGGTAGGACCCGTGGCCATCATACGTGTCATCATGGATGGTGTTTATTCATCCACCTTGTTGGATACTGGGTCACAGGTGACCATCGCATACCGAAAGTTCCATGATCAACACCTCAAACAAGACCCCTTGCAATCAGCGGAGCACATGAAGGTGAGGGGGCTAAGCAATGAGGATTATCCCATTGATGGGATCGTGAAGGAGATTGGAGATACTCCAGTTGAATACAGGCAAGTCGCACCCCATGGATGTGGAAGCCGTGGTATGCCCCGAACCCCAAGAGCAGCGCAAGTACCCAATTATCCTGGGAACCAACACCGACATAGTGCGGGCCATAATCAGGGCCTACCTACAAAAGACCGGTGAACTGCATCTATCCAGCCTAAAACTCCATCGTATTCTGCGGGAGGAGTGCAACAAGATATCTGCCTTAGACCGTCACAGGGATCTCTACTACCGTCGAGCCGGGTTGGCGGAGATTCCACCAGGGGGAGTGCAGCGCCTGGCCGCATGGTGCTACCCTGACCGAGACGAGGCCGACCATCTCTTCTCTCTGGAGAGCACGCCAGAAGAAGATGCTCAGCGAGGATACAAGCTGATACCAGAGGTTCGAGAATGGCCTTCCAAGATCCCTAATCAAATTAACGTGTTTGTACAAAATATCTCTCCGTACACCATGGCCTTCGATCAAGGGCGAAGATTGGGGCGAATAAACCCTGTCACCCCCATGGAGACTATGCCACATGTGAGTACAGCTGCGGTTGCAGAGCACCCAGCGGAGCTACCTTTCAATTTCGGGGACTTGACCCTATCGGCCGAATGGAAAGACCGATTGACGTCCAGATTGTAAGAACGCCAGGCTGTATTCTCCACAGGCTAGATGGATGTGGGCTGCAGCCGGAGTGCCCAGCACACTATCAGGCTCACGGATGCCACTCCCTTCCGAGAACGTTCTCGTCGCATCGCCCCTCGGGATGTAGACGATGTAAGGGATGTTTTACAAGAAATGGAGACAACGGGGATTTTGACCGAATCCCGGATTCCTTTTGCCTCGCCCATTGTGGTGGTGGTGAGGAAGAATAATGGGTCGGTCCTATTGTGTGTCGACTACCGGACATTGAACAATCATACAATACCAGACCAGTACACTCTCCCTCGCATTGAAGAGATACTCAACGCGCTAAATGGGAGTCAGTGGTTCAGTGTCCTGGACTTACGGTCCGGGTACTGTCAAGTACCGATGAATGCAGAATTTCAGGAGAAGACTGCCTTCATCTGTCCCTTGGGCTTTTATCAAGTCACGCGTATGCCCCAAGGCATCTGCGGAGCTCCCGTGACATTTCAGCGCCTAATGGAGAAGACCATCGGTGACATGAATCCACGGGAAGGCTTGGTCTACCTGGACGATATTGTCGTTTTTGGCAAGACTCTGGACGAACATGAAGAAAGGCTACTGAAAGTACTGGACCGTCTGAGTCAAGAAGGCTTGAAATTGTCCCTTGACAAGTGCCGGTTCTGCCACACCTCTGTGACCTATGTGGGACACATTGTGTCCGCTGATGGGATCACTACAGATCCGGCCAAAGTGGAAGCCGTGGTGAATTGGCCGCGACCTGGGAATGTTGTGGAATTACGCTCTTTCCTTGGGTTCTGCAGCTACTATCGACGCTTTTTGGAAGGGTATTCAAGCAAGCCCAAGCCTCTCCACAATCTCCTCAAAATATACCCTGAAGACACAGGGCGCAGGGCCTCCGCTCAGCAACCGTTCGAGGATAAGTGGACAACCGATTGTGAGCGGGCCTTCCGGGACCTGAAGAGGAGCTTAACAAAGGCCCCTGTCCTCGCTTATGCCGACCCAGAGCAGCCCTATTTCCTCCATATAGACGCGAGTCTCAGCGGTCTAGGTGCAGTCTTACACCAGAAGCACCCCGGAGGGCTCCGACCAGTAGTCGACCTGAGCCGCAGTCTGACTCCCAGCGAGCAGAATTATCCTGTACACAAGCTGGAGTTTCTCGCTCTCAAATGGGCAATCGTAGATAAACTCCATGATTACCTGTATGGGGTTACTTTCGAAGTAAGAACGGATAACAACCCGCTGACATACATTTTGACCTCAGCCAAGTTGGATGCTACCGGCCACTGATCGCTGGCTCTATCAAATTAACAGTTTACTCTCAAATATAAACCAGGGCCTATGAATATCGGAGTGTGTGCCCTATCCCGAAGACCTGGACTGAGCACCCCTCCAAATGAGGATCTCTGGGAGGAGATCCCTGGACCCGGGATACGAGCTATGTGCAGCACTGCAGCTATCTTGGGCACTAATGTGGTCTTTTCAGAATTAAGAGTCGTGGACTCCTTAGGATGTCAATCGAAAGCCATCCCCACCACTTACTGTGACCCAGAAGGGATGAATATCACACACGACAAGATCATAATGTGGAAGTATATGATCCGATAACAGACCTGGGATCCCATAGCTGGAATCATTTGCCAAGCCATCCTGAAGAAAAAGCCTAGCCTTCTAAAAGTGCTCCCGTGACATGGTCGCCATTCTCATGTTCGAGGTGGATAAGTTCGAGATTGACAATGAGTTACTCTATCGGGTGGTGCAATACCATAATCACCCAGATAGAAGACAACTGGTTCTTCCCAGGAACCTACAACATATGGTCCTGAAAGCCTTGCATGACGAGCATGGACATCTTGGTGTGGAGAAGACCCTTGGCCTCATCAGAGACCGGTTCTTCTGGCCAAAAATGCACGTAGCGGTGGATCGACACTGTAGGCGGTGCTCCAGGTGTATTCAGTGCAAGACTCTCCCTACTCGAGCCATACCAATGGCTCACCTGAAGAGCTCGGGCCCCATGGACTTGGTATGCATGGACTTCCTGTGTATTGAGCAAGACAGCCGAGGTATCGGTAACGTACTTGTCATCATGGACCATTGCACAAGATATGCCCAAGCTTTCCCGACCAAAGACCAGAAGGCCATCACAGTGGCAAAAATACTGTGGGAAAAGTACTTCATGCACTATGGCTTGCCCACTCGCCTTCATTTCGACCAAGTCTGGGATTTTGAAAGCAAACTGATCCGGGAGCTACTCAAAATCCTGAACATTACTGTAACAGGGGACTTATCCAGCAGTGTGGTGGTTAATTGCTGGTAGGCAATTAACTAACCCCACCTACCTGATTGCTTAGAAAAGCCTGTCTTCTGAGACAGGAAGTGACTCCTTAGCTCACTTGTGAGCTGAACTTTGGAGACAGAGCAGTGGTTCTTGAGTCTCCCAGGAGAGACTGACCAAGAGAACACAGATCTCTGGAGCTGACAAATAAGACTTCTAAACCTGGATGCTGACATTTTCTGTGCACACACGGGTGCGGTTCCAGGAAACCAGAGAAGCTTACTCTACAGCAGCTAACAGATAAGGCTAAGGCCCCGCTCCCAGAGTCAGCGCGCCCGCACTGCAGACAGGCGGGGCGCTGACATACACAGACCGCGATATGCGGTCTGTAGGGAGTGGGAGCCGGAGCAGGAGGTGGGCGGGAGTGGGAGGCTTGAGCGGGAGGGGGGGCATGGCTTGAGCGGAGGGACCCGCTACTCTCCCCCCCCTCCCTCCATGGCTCGGGTAAGTAAAGCAACACACACACACACACAGACAGAGGCAGGCACTCACGCACTCAGGCACACACATACACACACACACAGACAGGCACGCACGCACTCAGACACACACACAGAGGCAGGCACGCACGCACTCAGGCACACACATACACACACACACACACAGACAGGCACTCACGCTGCTGTCACTCCACACTCCTCCCCGCTCCCCGAAGCCTCTCCTCCTCCCGAAGCCTCCCCTCCCCATTGGCTCACAGCCACACCACGTGACGCGTCAACGCTAGGGAACACCATTCTCTTGTATCCCATAGCGGCTGACGCGCCACAGCGTGTAGTAAGCTGTGCAGCCAGGGGGGACCGGGACCGGCTCCGCAGGATTCCCCTGCTGGTGGGGATCTCGCGTGTGGCTGCCCGCGCCACCGAGCGCAGCGGGACCGAGGCCTAAGACTTTCATTCTTAAGAGACTTCTTATATCTGCTTATTTCATGCTATGTGTTGGGGCTGGGAGAAATGCTTAACTAAGGGAGATGTGAATTAATTGCATAGGATTTCACTAGAAATACTCCCAAGTGAATAGAAGCTTTGTTCCCCCCCCCCCCCCCCCCCCCC
>WSYH01017742.1:0-11730 GCA_036426205.1 Ascaphus truei
CATCAATAAATGCAATAACAAGCGAGAAATGCCCCCCCAATATAGGCATAATAAGTGATTAATCGTATCCGAAAGAGGAACAGATTAATTATAGCGGTCAATGTGTCCTCCCCCAAAAAATCAAAAAACACACCCAAAAAATAGACCTGTAAAAGAGACATTTACAAACATAGAATATCTTACTTACCATTAGAAGCGGTGGCCCTCGACTCCCTGGTAACAGGAAGCTCACGTACCTTGAAGGCCTCCAACAGCATCCGATGCCATCATCATCAGGATCCGGCTCAGGTACCCCCAAACTTATTTTTCTTTCTTTACTCACCGTCTTCTATCTTCATCTGTAACCATTTTTGTTGTTCTTTATATTTTTCTTCATCTGTCAATCCATAAACCCCATGTTAAATCCCAGCTGATGCTGTCTCGTCGGCTCCTTGGCTCAAATGAGGCGTCACGGCCTTAAATATGGCTTGTGACGTCACATTACCCTCCAATGGTTAACAGCCCACTGATTGGCTGTTAAAACCATGCGCAGACTTAAAAATTTTTTTTGCTATGACGTCACTTAAAGGGAATGATGCCAGCCAATCAGAATGGCTGTGCTTCATTTACCTTTAACATGACGTCAGTAAATCCAAGATGGCCGCTGTGTCACAAGGTATTTCAGCCAATCAGCGTGTAGGAATTGGTTCCCCGACTAGATTGGCTGAAATACCTTGTGACACAGCGGCCATCTTGGATTTACTGACGTCATGTTAAGGAAATGAAGCACACAGCCATTCTGATTGGCTGGCATCATTCCCTTTAAGTGACGTCACAGCAAAAAAAAAAAATTACGTTCGCCATGGTTTAACAGCCAATCAGGTGGCTGTTAACCATTGTGAGGGTAAATGTGACGTCACAAGCCATATTTAAGGCCGTGACGCTCATTTGAGCCCAAGAAGCCGACGAGACAGCATCGGTGGATTTAACATGGGGTTTTTGGATTGACAGATGAGAAGAAGAGAAGATAAAGAAAAACAAGAAATGGTTACAGATGACGATAGAAGACGGTGAGTAAAGAAAGAAAAAAAGAAGTTTGGGGTACCTGAGCGGATCCTGATGCGGATGGCATCGGATGCTGTTGAGGTCTTCAAGGTACGTGAGTCCTGTGTTACCCCGGGAGCGGAGGGCCACCGCTTCTAATGGTAAGTAAGATATTCTATGTTTGTAAATGTCTCTTTTTACAGGTCTATTTTTTGGGTGTATTTTGATTTTTTTGGGGGGGCCCATTGACGCCTAATATATTAATCTGTTACTCTTTCGGGTACAGATTAATACATATTTATGCCTATATTTGGGGGGCTTTCTCGCTTGTTATTGCATTTAATTGATATGGAAGATGATTGTTTGTTTATGGTTAATGTATTAAAAGGTTTGCGATTGGTGTTCGCTTGTACTTCAAGTTATTTAGTAGCTAATGTGTTTTTGGATACTTTCAGAGATAGTTTAATGAATTTATTTGTCTTTTAATGGTTACATTAATTAATGTAGGATTAATTCATTGTTACATTGGTTAGTGTTACTATCGTTTTGAGTTGCTTTAGGGATTAATTGGTTTGATTGGGTAATGGTTTAATTAATTCATTGTGATGTTGTAATTGCTTCTATTGATTGGATTAGCTGGCTACTGATTTTATTTAGTGAAGTGGTGTTTTTTGGGAGTATGGTTAGGTTTATTACTGTGTGTCTTGTGTATTACTGTATTTTTATTGGTGCCCATTGAGTGTATAAGGCTTATCATGCCCATATTATTATTATATGGGTATGATGTACCACTTACTACTCAAGGGTATAGGGGGGTATAGTCAGTCTGGGGTGGGTGCTTAGGCCTCACGGGTCAGGGTGGGTTAACCCTTAATAACTATAGCGTAACCGCGAAGGTGATTAAGGGGTTAGGGCCATTAGAATGTAATTTTTTTCAATATATGCTTTCTGGCAAGGAGGACAGAGAGGACAGAGGGACCTGCTGTTGTGGTAAGTATAACTGTATTTATTATTTTATTTATGTATGCGACTGCAGTGTTTAATAATGGGCAAATAATATATTATCCATATCTGGATAATAGTTAATTGCCCATTACTGACTGTATGGATTTGGGAGGGGGGGGGGGGGGTGTGGGCTTATTTATGTGTTTTACATATTAATTTTAATATACATTCCTTAATAGGTAGAGGTGCAGGGGGTCTCGAGCTGAACCACGTTGGTTTTATGTCCGGGGACCCCTGCTTCCGAGATACAGGCCCCCCTTTATGGGGTGCCGGTATCTCCTATGCAAGGAAATTCCGGTCATGTGACGGGGACATTTCAATGCATAGGAGATACCGACACCCCATAAAGGGGCCTGTATCTCAGGAAGAGGGGGTCCCCGGACATAAAACCAACGTGGTTCAGCTCCGGAGACCCCCACCTCTAGACTATTAAAGGAATGTATATTTAAATAAATAAATTTCGGGGCGACATTTCGCTGGGAGAGGCGGCTCTCTCAGAGCTGCTCTCTCTGCAGCAGAAATGTATCGCTGTTTTTGCCTTTTCAGAGGCTCGAGCTGTCGCTGGCAGCAACTCGCCAGGTTTGGGCATTCTGCTATACAGGTATTCGAGCCTTTGAATACCGTGGATTGCAACGCCAAAAAAAGATTTATTTAAAATCCCTGGCAATTTTTTAAGAAGTTCTTGAATAAGGCCCTTTGTCTTTTCCCTCCATGTCGCTGTCATCTATCATCCCCCTGGACTTACATCTCAATTTCTTGATAACTCTGTCGCTTGGCGTCCTCACTTCTGACTAGAGATGGGTAATATTTTATTGAATTTGAACCACTGGCTGTTAGTAAAAAAAATAATCAGTAAAAAGGTTAGGAGAGGACTTTTTAAATTTAGTGTGTGTGTGTGTGGTGTGTGTGTGTGTGTGTGGTGTGGTGTGTGTGTGTGTGTGTGTGTGTGTGTGGTGTGTGTGTGTGTGTGTGTGTGTGTGTGGGTGTGTGGTGTGTGTGATGTGTGTGTGTGTGTGTGTGTTGTATGGGTGTGTGTGTGTGTGTGTTGTGTGTGTGTGTGTGTGTGGTATATATATACTAAATATAATATATATATATTATATATATAATTGTGTAAGATTTACTGCTGGTGTGGCTGTGAGAAGGTGCGGTATGACATCTGTGTTAATACTTTGTTGTTCACACTTGTCTGCGACCGTGCTGCACCTCATCAGTGGCTTGGCTACGGTCAGCTGGAATAATTATTTGTACAATTTTGTTTATTGCAGTTGATTATATGGCTGGCCATTGGTGCACTGAATATCTTCAACTATGATACTCAGCAACCGTTAATGGCAGCACAAGTATCTGTCTGCCATTGAATGGTACAGTAGAAAACCCATCAGATAACAACAAGCGGGGGGTCCCTGACATCCCATTCAAATAGCAGGCCCTTGCTGTGTTAATCCTATGGGCCATTAGTCTGGCTGCAGAAAATCACAGAAATGTGCAGCGGTTCTGTGAGATAGCTCAAAGATTTTCTTCGGCTAGCCGAGAGAACAGAAGGACACATTACTGTACCTTGGTGGGTGCTGGTCTTAAAAATCTTTTGGTCAGGAGTTCAACTAATTTCCCTTACTTAAGAGAAGACAGACAGATTAGTACTTAACTATATAATTTGTCCTATAAAATGCAGCATTGGCGATTTTGGTCTTTTGTTTTATACATGAGGTCACAACCCCTCCTTTTGACACATATATATGATTTGGTGGGTTTTGGGTTCAGAACTTGCAGGGATTGTGTGTGTTTGTAAAAGATCAACTGGTAACAGTTGTTTGGAGGTCTGTGACCCCTCCTCTCTGATTTTTAACCTCGCCCTTCCCCCTTTTTAGGTAGCAGATTTTTTCACTACCTGAGGAATACTGGTCTATTGAGAGCTTCGCCCTTCATTACAGAGGTAAATGAGAATTTTCTCAGATAATGTTAGGACCTGCAAAGGGGACATGCCTTGGCGGGGATGGAGGATTAAATGATAGTAACTGCAAACATGGTAATGCATAGGGGCTACTTCTTTGTAATATTTACATGTATTGAGTGCTGACATTTGTGATTTTACCATAATACTGACACAACAACTACATTATCTGCTGCACGCAGAAAAAGCAGTCTCCCTTCCTCACTTCTCTCTTCCATTGTACCACCAAAATGCCGAGCGAATCCAATGCTAATGTCCCATCTCATTCTTCGCTTTTCCTCTTCTTAAGAAAGCAAACCCCCAGCCCTTCTCTGAAATTCTAATTCAAAGAAACACATATGTGTTATAGATACACATATGCAACAAAGCATACACACACCAAAATAAGCTATTTCTTTACATATTCAAGTATAAGCAAAGTAACTCGTGTTAAAGTTCTAGTTTTTAATATTGAATCGGAGTGAGCACATAAAGATATATACATGTATATACTTTATACTTGTGGGAGTTTCACTGAAATAAACCATAGAAACTGCAAAACATTTGAACTGCAATGGGCTGTTTCTTGTGAAAAAATTCCATGTATTTGGCCATAATCTGACACCACTTGTCTATACTAAGTAAATAAAGTTTAAATCTAGGAGTTTCACTGCATTGAAATATCTTAATCTATATCTCTCATACGAACCAATCCAAGGACCAGTAAAGAGAGACAGCAACTGCACGGGTAATCCAAAAAAACTGTATTCAAAACATAGACACACGTAAGCCAACGTTTCGGTCACATGGAGCCTACTCAGGGCCGTGAACCAACAAGTGATATGTGACCATACATATATAACCCACCCATGATGCACCACAACAAAAAGAACCAATCACCAACATAAATCAAGAACGCATTCATCTAGCGTTGCTCTGAGCCAATCCCCCAATAATGTAAGGCGATTGGTCATCTGTATCACGAACAGGGACAGGCAAGCTGTAATCAAAATAGCCCACAAGATACTCTGCCAGCACACCAGTGTCTGTCTGACAGCGCGTCGCATGTCAGGCATGCGCAGTAAAAACTGCAAAAAGCTGAGGCCGGAGACGCCAATCAGGATCAGTCCACCACCACATTAGCCCACGGAGGCCACGCATAGTGTCCCTGGCAACGTAGACGCCGCAACAGCCTGCGCATGCACGGTGTTAAACTCTGCAACTGCAGCGACACCCATCATCCACACTGACTCAGGGCAGAGAGATGAGCAGACAGCAATTGGCTCACATATCTAAAAAGAGGCCCTTAAAGGAGATAACACAGGTTATCATAGCACCAATCTATAGAAGAAACCAAACCTGCAAAAACAAACCAAGGGAAGTGTGGTGTGCAGAGGATGTGAAACAATGGAGGAGATAGTGACATATACAATAAGGCATAATACATTGCTTGATCATTGTATAACCTTAAAAAGAAGCATTTATAGAAAACAGCCTAATTGAAGCTCCTCATTGAGGCCTCCAGGGTCATATCTGAAGCTCGTAATTAGCCTGGCCTCATGTTTGTAACAGAGTCTTGCCCCTATCACCCCCACGCAAGGGGACCGAATCTGAAAAATGGGCATGCAATAAGTGTAGCCAACGAAAGTCTCTTATCTTTAAAATGTCTAGCCACAGGAAGGACATTTCAGATCCATGTCAGCGACATCACCTCAAAGGGCTTTTTAATAGTTTGAGCGGTGCATAGCCATGCGTTCCTTAAGCATCCTAACAGTTTTGCAATGCACAGCATCACAAGGACACCTAATAAAGTACACCACAAATTTTGATTCAAATTGAGTGTGTGTTTGATTTTGAATCTGGGTTGTACCACTATGAGGGTGATAATAACTTGGGCCAAGTTGCATATATTGGCAATTTGTACAGCCGTGGCATCGATAAAGGCCAGTGTTTTGGCTAATAGGAAGTCGGAGTGGCATATTCTCTGTTGGATCAGACCCAGTAACCAAAACACCACTACTGGGGCCATGCGAAAACAAATAATAAAGGGGGTTCCTTAGCACATGCGCCATCCTATCATCATTCTCCAAAATGCACCAAGTATCTCGATACAGCGCTTGATGCTGTTGTGCCGTACTGAATGTACTAACTATATTGAGCCTTTGGTAACTGGTCTTTGGGTGACGGTTGTCAGAACTCACTCCAATCGATCTGTCCAACCTTCTGTGGGCAAAATTGATATCTTGGCAGAATAGCCCCTCTCCCGAAAACGTATGGCCATCGAGTTAGGGCTCTATGTCTCCTCCGGATCTTTGTAATTCTCTAACTCTTAAAAGTTGGGGATACGGGGAGACCCCCTCTTCAGCGGGACGGGATGGTGAATAGCTGCACACAAAGAGAGAGTTATTATCGGTTTCTTTCCGGTATAGTCTGGTGGCAAGCCGTACCAACAGTTTTATACACTATAGTGTCAAGAAAAGCAATTTCCTTGTTTTTATAATTGATTAAGGATAGTGATGGGATGCTATTCAAAACAGTCAACAAACGCCCAACAGACCTCTTCACTGCCCAGTCCACAGGAAAAGAATCATCGATGTACGGAGGGGTATTTGGCAATATATGTCCATAGGTTATGTCATATAATATGTGCATCCGTCTCACATACAAATCCACAAAAGATTTGCATAAGACGGTGCCATATTAGAGCCATGGCCGTACCAGTTAGCTGTAAAATAGTATTGTTTTTCAAATTTAAAAAAGTTATTAATTAGTGCGTGGCAAATGGTATAATGCTATATAAAATGATACATAAAAAGAAAACTACAACTACAATTTAATACAAATAACATAAATATTAAAGAGAGGATTTCTATAGTACCAAATAAAAATTGATCTAAACAGTTATCATCTTAGACATCTTATCATCATTTATATCTTTAATATCATCATTTATACCATTTGCTCACGCACTAATTAATTATCAATTCAGGTGTGGCATAGCATGGAACATTGTTCTAGTAATATGAATGGTATCTGTTTCTTTTTTCCTTTTTTACGTTTTGTATTATATGTGATGTTTTTATAGTATGTGGTTAGTTCGTGTGAACATCATGTTCCTGGCTTTATTAATTATTTATTAATGTAGCGTTAGCCTGAATGCCGCAACATATGACACCACCTATAGGAAAGAGGTTACATCACTTTGGCAAATCGCTGGTATAGTAAAGGCATGTTGGCTTGGCGTCTGAAATGGGCCATCCTAATGGATTCCCTGCCGCCTACAAATACGTGCGGATGACGCTGTACGTGACCTCACTGAGGAAGAACGTGGTGTGAAACGCGTAGAGGTCACGACAGTCATCCTGCGTCGTTTTGCTGAGAGGCTGAGACGGAGCCTGCCTAGGCACAAGGCGTTTTCAACTTCTGCGGTTGCAACGTCCGGATCCTATGCGGTCATCCCGTGGACCCCACTTCTGCACCAGTGTGAGTGTCGTTACCCTCCTGTCAGCGGTTGTATATGTCGTCCTTCTGGCGTTTAACTTGAATCACCTTGGATTGTCGCCTATTTTTTCTTTGTTTTTTTTTTTTTTCCCTTTTTTTTTTTTTTTTTTACATTGAATATAATTTTTAGTATACGGTGTGTGTTTTAACTTTTAGGGTTTCGATTTTGTCAGAGTCCATAGTGTCAGGTCACTGTATCTGGGCACGTTTAACTCTTTTAGATGAGGAGGGGTTGGATCCTAGTTTTATATGTGTATTTTTATAATAATACATTTATCTAATCCCTGGTGCGCATCTGTGCATTTTTTCTTTTCTGTCTTCAGGTGTCCTCCCCATTTTTAGGGGGGAGTCACCTTCTGAAGTGGGGGCATTTGGGGGAGACGTCATGCACGTGCAGGCAAAGGGATTCCATCTTTTATTTCTGCAGACACGAGCGCGAATATCTTCTTTCTGCTTTCAGAAAAAAGAATGTTTTCCGTTCAATTATTGGACTTGTGACTATGGTTCCAGGCTTACTGTAATAAACATACAGTACAATGCAATACTGTGGCTATCGGGGGTGGGTGAAGGGGGAATTTGGCCCTTAGTGGCTGTTTAGGCATTGCGGGGGGGTTGCGGGGGGAGTTAACCCCTTCATCACCTTAGTGGTTAATACCGCTAAGGTAATAAAGGGGTTAACCCAACCGCTACCCCCCGCAAAGTCTAAACACCCATCCTTAGGGCTAATACCCCCTTCACTCACTCATGAGGCCTAAGCACCCACCCCAGACTGACTATACCAACCCTATACCCATTGAGTAGTATAGTGGTACATCATACCCATATAATAATAATATGGGCATGATAAGCCTCTATAGCACTCTATGGGCACCCTAATAAAAATACTGTAATACACAAGACACACAGTAATAAAACCTAACTATACTCCCAAAAAACACACTTCACTAAAAAAAATCAGTAGCCAGCTAATCCAATCAATAGAAGCAATTACAACATCAACAATTAATTAATTAAACCATTACCCAATCAAACCAATTAATCCCTAAAGCAACTCAAAACGAATAGTAACACTTACCAATGTAAACAATGAATTAATCCTACATTAATTAATGTAACCATTAAAAGACAAATAAATGCATTAAAACTATCTCTGAAGTATCCATAAAACACATTAGCTAACATAATATAACTTGAAGTACAAGCGAACACCAATCGCAAACCTTTTAATACATTAACCATAAACAAACAATCGCTTCCACATCATTAAATGCAATAACAAGCGAGAAATGCCCCCCAAATATTGGCATAATAATGTATTAATCTGTACCCGAAAGAGGTACAGATTAATATATTAGCAGTCAATGTGCCTCCCCAAAAAAATCAAAAAACACACCCAAAAAATATACCTGTAAAAAGAGACATTTACAAACAAAGAATATCTTACTTACCATTAGAAGCGGTGGCCCTCCGACTCCTGGGGTAACAGGAAGCTCACGTACCTTGAAGGCCTCCAACAGCATCCGATGCCATCATCCATCAGGATCCAGCTCAGGTACCCCAAACTTCTTTTTTCTTTCTTTACTCACCGTCTTCTATCTTCATCTGTAACCATATCTTGTTGTTCTTTATCTTCTTTCTTCATCTGTCAATCCATAAACCCCAATTGTTAAAATACCAGCTGATGCTGTCTCGTCGGCTCCTTGGGCTAAATGAGGCGTCACGGCCTTAATATGGCTTGTGACGTCACCATTACCCTCCAATGGTTAACAGCCCACTGATTGGCTGTTAAAACCATGCGCAGACTTAAAAATTTTTTTTGCTATGACGTCACTTAAAGGGAATGATGCCACCAATCAGAATGGCTGTGCTTCATTTACCTTTAACATGACGTCAGTAATCCAAGATGGCCGCTGTGTCACAAGGTATTTCAGCCAATCAGCGTGTGGAATTGGTCCCCGACTACTGATGGCTGAAATACCTTGTGACACAGCGGCCATCTTGGATTTACTGACGTCATGTTAAGGTGAAATGAAGCACAGCCATTCTGATTGGCTGGCATCATTCCCTTTAAGTGACGTCACAGTCAAAAAAAAAAAATTACGTTCTGCACATGGTTAACAGCCAATCAGGTGGCTGTTAACCATTGTGAGGGTAAATGTGACGTCACAAGCCATATTTAAGGCCGTGAGACTTCATTTGAGCCCAAGAAAGCCGACGAGACAGCATCGGTGGATATTAACATGGGTTTTCTGGATTGACAGATGAAGAAGACGAAGATAAAGAAAAACAAGAAATGGTTACAGATGACGATAGAAGACGGTGAGTAAAGAAAGAAAAAAGAAGTTTGGGGTACCTGAGCGGATCCTGATCGGGATGGCATCGGATGCTGTTGAGGTCTTCAGTACGTGAGTTCCTGTGTTACCCCGGGAGCGGAGGGCCACCGCTTCTAATGGTAAGTAAGATATTCTATGTTTGTAAATGTCTCTTTTTACAGGTCTATTTTTTGGGTGTATTTTGTTTTTTTGGGGGGGCCCATTGACTGCCTAATATATTAATCTGTTACCTTTCGGGTACAGATTAATACTATTTATGCCTATATTTGGGGGGCCATTTCTCGCTTGTATTGCATTTAATGATATGGAAGTGATTGTTTGTTTATGGTAATGTATTAAAAGGTTTGCGATTGGTGTTCGCTTGTACTTCAACGTTATATATAGCTAATGTGTTTTTGGATACTTTCAGAGATAGTTTAATGAATTTATTTGTCTTTTAATGGTTACATTAATTAATGTAGGATTAATTCATTGTTACATTGGTTAGTGTTACTATGTTTTGAGTGCCTTTAGGGATTAATTGGTTTGATTGGGTAATGGTTTAATTAATTCATTGTGATGTTGTAATTGCTTCTATTGATTGATAGCTGGCTACTGATTTTATTTAGTGAAGTGGGTTTTTGGGAGTATGGTTAGGTTTATTACTGTGTGTCTTGTGTATTACTGTATTTTTATTGGTTGCCCATTGAGTGATATAGAGGCTTATCATGCCCATATTATTATTATATGGGTATGATGTACCACTATACTACTCAATGGGTATAGGGTGGGTATAGTCAGTCTGGGGTGGGTGCTTAGGCCTCACGGGTCAGGGTGGGTTAACCCCTTAATAACTATAGCGGTAACCGCTAAGGTGATTAAGGGGTTAGGGACCATTAGAATGTAATTTTTTTCAATATATGCTTTCTGGCAACGGAGGACAGAGAGGACAGAGGGACCTGCTGTTGTGGTAAGTATAACTGTATTTATTTATTTTATTTATGTATGCGACTGCAGTGTTTAATAATGGGCAAATAATATATTATCCATATCTGGATAATAGTTAATTTGCCCATTACTGTACTGTATGGATTTGGGCAGAGGGGGGGGGCGTGTATTTATGTGTTTTTACATATTAATTTTAATATACATTCCTTTAATAGTGTAGAGGTGCAGGGGGTCTCCGGAGCTGAACCACGTTGGTTTTATGTCCGGGGACCCCCTGCTTCCCGAGATACAGGCCCCTTTATGGGGTGCCGGTATCTCCTATGCAAGGAAATGTCCCGGTCACGTGACGCGGGACATTTCAATGCATAGGAGATACCGGCACCCACACCCATAAAGGGGCCTGTATCTCAGGAAGCAGGGGGTCCCCGGACATAAAACCAACGTGGTTCAGCTCGGAGACCCCCTGCACCTTAGACTATTAAAGGAATGTATATTAATAAAATAAATTTCGGGGCGACATTCGCTGGGGAGAGGGGCTGCTCTCTCAGAGGCTGCTCTCTCGCAGCAGAAATGTATCGCTGGTTTTTGCCTTTTCAGAGGCTCGAGGTGCGCTGGCAGCAAACTCGCCAGGTTTGGGCATTCTGCTATCACAGGTTCGAGCCTTTCATATCGTGATTGCAACGCCAAAAAAAAGATTATTTTAGATATTCCAGTCTCGGCAGATGCTTTTTATGAAGTCTCGGTGAATAAGGCGGTAGCTTTGATGACATTGGTCTTTTCCATCCATGTGATTTGTATCACTATCTCCCAACTGATACTTAGCATCTCAAGTTCTTGATATACTCATGCTGATTTGGCCGTCCTCAATTCTGAATGAGAGGGTGTGAAATTTTTGGATTGATATTGAGAACTCACATGGCTGTTAGTAAAAAAAAATTAATCAGTAAAAACTGGTAGGAAGAGGACCTTTATTTAATGAGTGTGTGGTGGGTTCTGTGTGTGTGTGCG
>WSYH01017744.1:0-11727 GCA_036426205.1 Ascaphus truei
AGAGAGAGAAACAGAGAGAGAGAAAAACAGAAAAACAGACAAAGAGAGAAATATGTGTGTATGGTTAATTTTAGCTAAGTGTAAGCAGAAATCTTTTCATCATAGCACTGTAGCTGATTTCACACACATTGTTATTTTAATTAAAATAGTAAACTTGTTTTGCACATGTTGATTGCCTAAGCCGAAAGTAAAGTTTTGATTCCTGTGAAAAGAGGGTATCTTAGACAAAGAATTTCAGCCAATTATTGTAACAAATTTCTTGTGGGAGAAAACCTAGGCGTATAACTGTTAAGTTGTATTATAACCTTGGAACAAACCGTGAAAAACCATGTAACTATTCACACATTCAGCAGACATCCGTATGCGTTCAACTTAGACACTGTACACTTGAAGAGAGAAGAAATGGCAGAAGCTTCCACATTGCACAGCCATCCACGTAAATCATACAAATTTTTGATTTATGCAGCAATCGAGTCAACGCCAGAGAAAAGGGCATCCGTGGGGCAAATCTATGATTTGATCCAAAATAAATATCCATACTACCAAGAACCTGACAAACAACGAAATTTTAAAACTTCGGTACAATTCACTTTATCCGCAAATGAATGTTTGAGCGTGTCCATGATCGGCAAGATCAACTATATGGATGCTGGCATGTTGCGCCATCATTTAAATTTACCATGGAACATATCTTCTGTTAAATAGCATATTTTTGCCTAATACCAGTTACATTGAAGCCGCACAGAGTGTCGCGTCTGCTGATATACCTGCACCCTCCATTCATCAAGACCAGATGCAAGATGGACATAACTACTATGATATGTATCAAAACTTATATGGCCAATACCAATGTGGATGTGAAAACAACCAACAACTGTACGTACCTCCGGACGTCTTGTTTGAAGAAGCCACTGCAGATCCATATGACGGCCTCACGGAGATGTGTGTGATTCAGGATTCAAAGGTTGCCTCAACCATGGATGATACTGTTGTGTCTTCCTGGAACGAGTTGTTGCAGCCAAATCAGTTTTGACTTCTACAAGAATGGTAAATATAAATTTTGTTATGTCTTTACTCAAATTATATATGTGTACGTTAATAATATACACCATTTGTTAGCAAAATGAATGGATACAGCTTAACATTGCAGACAGCCTTACATGTAGCGTGCACAAAGACATTATTTCCTATAACAATATACTACATGATGAACCATTACTACACATTGGTGACGGAGTCCAAAATCATAGATTATTATCGCTTTTCAAGTATCATTTCAACATGTTACACAAACTGTAACACACACACACACCTCATTGTTTAGCATTCAACATATAAAAACAAAGTGTCGCCCACATATGACGTGGGAATGTGGTCATGTCCCAAGGTGTCCTTAAAAAGGTTAGCGATGCAAGCCCCACCCCCAACCGACGTGCGCACGTGAAACAGTATTGGCTGTGCCCGTATCTTATTGTTATGGTCAGTGCAGTGTGTCATGCGCGCGCGTCGGTGGGGCGGTGCGTGCACAGCGCTGGAGGCCAATGTTCATTCAGTGGGAGGGGTGTTTGCGTGCATTTCACGGTGCCTTCACATGACGTCACACGTATTTTGTTCACTCATTGGCTGATCGTCCGTTTTGGCCGTGGGCACACGTCCGTTGAAAAAGTTTAGATATGTACGTGTGTAGAAGTGAATTTGTTTCGCTTCCATATCATAACTTTCAGCCATGATATGCATACTGCTAGCAGCACCATGGAGGGACATGTATTGAACGCACATCGTACACATCGTTTTGCGCATGCGCTAAGACTTAGTCCACACATTCATGACGTGCGCGGGCAACAGACGTTGTGCGCGCACATTATTATGTATACAGGCACCGGAACAAACATATCAGTAGTAATGCCAGCAACGCCATTCGAAAAATGAGATAGTTCTGTATCTGTAGTTTTATCCTTGCAGTTTAAACATATATGTAACTTATGCGTGAATATCCACAATCATATAGAGATGTGTTAAGCGTTGTCATGCTGAAACATAGATAAATGTGGCATCTTTGACCATCATGTGTTTGCTGTATTTCACAGATGTTGAGGATGAATACATGGGACCAATGTATGATTTCAGATGGGCCAATCGTTATATTAGATGATTGTGACGACTAGCGAACAACTATTATAATATATATGTAACAATGCTTTCAATGATTGGTGCGCAGATTAACAATCACTACATAATGTTATCCTATTGTGCAAATATTTACTATGCACTTAATTATCATAATGATGTTGCTAAGCACTGAAGTTAGAACTTATATTGATATTTTTTTCTTTTCTACTAACATTATATGTATTGCCATGTGATATATGCAACCAACATTATTACTCAGCAAACACATTAATCTACTATATATTATAATCTCACGTGTGACTTGTCAAAGAATGTAAATGCTACATAACAACTCGTAGACATTGTATCTGAACTATACAAATTAACAATAGGGAGATGATAGGAACTGTATAGTCGTGTGCATTTTATATTTTCACCTAAGTTGTAGTGGTAGCCTAACATGCATGAGCTAATGAATGTTAGGTACAGATCATTAAACCATGAATATTTGTGTGCACATTTAATTCACACGAGTAACTATAGTTTAGTGTTATTAGTAAACGTTCAACATATACATAGCTAAGTGACGGCGATGATAAAAGCAACATTATGATGTTGGTTTATATTATTTCTGGTAGAAATACATGCATCACACAAAAACTAAAACACACACACACTATGTTGCTGAAATGTGTGCGTATGCAAATGTCTACTTCATTTATGTTCATATGTTGACAGTACTTATAAAGGATCATGATCATTATGAATAACTAACGTGAATGAAATAAAAAATGTATTAACTACGTTGTCATTGTGTTGAATGATTTAGGAAAAGTTGAGAATCCAAAGAACTATACTTTGGAATGGTGTTAACATTTTGACAAATGTTAGATGAACGTCAAATCAACACACATCTTTCACTTATACATACACATGTGACAATGTAGTAATCAATATGAAGATGAAGTGAGAGAAGAAATAATCACATACATTGCAATGTTAATGATGTTTAACACATTTGGGTATTTTCCTACAAACATGCATTGAGTGTTAACATCGCTCATGTGCATGACTGGATGTTGTTACGTTGGCAAAATGACATGTTATGTAATGTACGTAATGATTTGAAAACACAATGCACAATAACCACCAAGTGTAGATAAACGCACGGACACAATACAGAAACGACATATTTCAATTGTCACATCTTTTTCATTACGTTCTCTTTATACTATACCTGTATCGAGGTTTGCACATCTTATTACAGATGTGAATTCAAATACATACCATGAGCAGTCCTTGGATGATATAGCTTGAAAAAGAAAACATGAATGAATATAAATCATTGTCATGACATGTTCATTAAGGTAAGCAACACACAGAAGTGACAATTTTGTATGTGATATGAAACAAAATCTAGAATACGTCAAATATGATCTTAAATACACAATAGTCTACACATCATTGTGACACACATGTCACACTCCAAAAGAGAAATTGTATGTAACCATACTGCACTAGCTATTGGCTATCGACATAGTAGGTTTATTGTGTATGCATAACCAGAAAGAGCATGTACAGAAAATATAGATTTAGTACACATTATTTCCTCACGTACACACAACACCTTTTAGTGGTAAGAAGTATAATACAACCTGTTGATGAATGACATACCGGTGCCACATGCAATTGTCCACACAGCAGAGAAGAGAAAGGTGTGAGAACCATATTTATCTGTTTCCTAAGTGAATGGTATTTGGACACATGTATTTATCATTACAATTAATTAATACATCTATGTAGTACTATGAACATATATGTATTTGCTTACATGAAAAATATGTGTTTATGACATTCCGACGTGTCTCCACACCACTGTCTGTTTGCTCAGTGTCAGCTGGTAAATTTACGGGATGCTCCTCCTCCAAGCCCTGCGTATGTGGGTTTCTACATTATTGCGGAGTGCCAGATTGTGCAAAATGCAACATGCAATTATAAAATCTGACACTTTAGCAGGCTTATATTGAAGTGCCCCACCAGTTGTATCTAAACACCTAAATCATGTCTTCAGAAGCCCAAATGTTCTCTCTATGACGGATCGTGTAGATATATGTGCCACGTTATACCTCTCCTCTGCTTCACATTGAGGGTTTGCCACCGGGGTCAACAGCCACGGCCTAATTCCGTATCCTGAGTCACCTATAATACATTGTGCACAAATATGATACAATTTGTGTTAACATTATTACATTCAACAGTTCATAGAAAAACTAGAGTTGTTTGTTAACACATCATAATATGTACTCACCCACCAGCCAACCAGGTTCAAATTAGCCTTCTTCGAAAGCATGGAAGACTGATGAGTTTCTAAGGATAGAGGAATCGTGACTGGAACCAGGGAATTTGGATACCACATGCATAATCTTCATCGTGGCATCGCATACCACCTGTACATTCAGTGAATGGTCGTGCTTATGATTGCGGTAAGCATGCTCACTTTGACTAGGTTAGATCAAAGCATCACACATGGTATCCCGGCTATGGTATAAAAGCCATTCCTAACTTCCAGCCACTCTGTGTGCTCTGTAGGAAAATGAATATAATTCCTAGCGCACATAGAAACTGGGTAAAGGCCCGCGAGCATGTAGATTGCGAGACCCCGCCCACTATGCCCACAGTTGTCTGGAATGACGCGGAAGCAAGATAATGTAATGAGCACAGCATTTTAACAAGCCCAGGGACTGCACGACCTCTGGCTGTCACAAAATCTAAATCTCCCCGTATCTCTTCATAAAGAGCTAAGATTGCTGCTGAACTCAAACGATAGCAACTTATAATCTCCTCCTCACTCATCCCATCTAGCATGGTTCTCTCCCTGTACAAATGAGGACGAGGCACAACTTCTCTCCTCTCTCTTCTCCTCTCATCTCCTTGCCCTCTCCCTTGCCCTCTCCCACGCCCTCTCCCTCTCCTCTCCACCTCCCTGTCCCTGTCTCTGTCCCTGTCCCTTCCTTGGCCTGTGACATCCTGACCCTCAGCTAGCCTCTCCTCCAATAGAATCTTCCTCTGTCTCATAAACATTCGCATTATTTTCAGGTCTGTAGCTGTCAATGCGCAGGTAATTAGCCTCCTTTAAATACCTATGTGATGATGTCAGGTGACTTGATGAAGTGCAAGGTGTTACATTAACATATCCAAGTAGTTAACTCCAAACGGGTATCCAGTACGAATTAAAAGGATTATTTATGTGTGTTCACCAGGCAATCATGATATTTGACAATGATGTAACGTTAAGCTTTGTACAACCATTTATTCGCAAGTATTTATGGAATGTGTAATGCATGTACCACTTCTGAACGCAACACTCAGTCATCTCATTAGGATACAACCATGACATTGACGTTGAAAAACTACGTTGCTACATGTCTAATTTGGCATGTTATTGTCACATGTTCACATGAACTAATTGTAATTTGTGCATATGCATAATTTAATGCCATCAGGATACTTGCTATTGATTATGTTTCAATCGTGTAAAAATGGGTAACTATTATAGATCTGTGTATAACTTAGCATGAAGTGATTATAATGCATTGTGTACAATGTAAACATGCAATGTTATTGAATGTCCAATTGCGGACGTCATCAAAAGAGGGAGGTCACAAAGTACATGTAAACATGAAAACAAACAGCTACATTGACATTTGAACATTCAAAGCATTCTCTAATGTATACCAACATTACTATACGCTGGATCTGTTAGATGTGTGAAATCTGTTACATCATATAATAATTTGAAGCACACTTAAGTAACACGTTTCATATTATGTGACCTGTTCCTTTAAGAGTTTACTATAGGAGTTTCCCTTGACACATCATAACATTAAGACTAATGTGACACGCAAATCATCATAACATATAAAAGTACAATGTTCTGCCAATAATAAACGTAAGCGGTGACACGATGAAGTGAATGACATTGACACTGTAATGCCAAGGACATTTGTATTATGAGCAATAGAACGTAAACAGTCCTATAAAGTTATAAGTCCCCACTCCATTCACTCCATTGATGTAGTGATGAGCTCATTTTTCTAAGTGCTGTCCCGGCGACCTTGCTGATCCTTCTCCCCTCCAACTTGCCAACTTTAGTTGGCGGGACAAATTGCCGAAGATATCTCCATTTTTGAGTGCCGATCAGCACCGATAAGCTGATCGGGGCTACTAGAATACAGCCAATTTCAAAAAGTGCCGAAAAGTGGCGATAAGTGGGTTATCGGCAGCCGCATGCCGATAAATTTTTATCGGGAAGAAAAAATGCAGATTATGACCACTTATCGGCGCTTACTGAATCTCAAATCCAATTTTGTCGGGAAAATGCCGATAAAAGCCTTATCGGCGCTTACTGCATGAGGCCCTATAGAGGGGCGTTTGTCACAACATAGATACATCAGACTCGGAAGCTGTTCTAGAGGGTGTTCCTGACCTTTCTGACTCTTCTCTAGAAAATATCACATTCTTACATCCCACCCCCAACAGGATCATCAAACCCAGCCCAGTTTCTCCAGTCCAGGGAAGATTTCGTTAGCCTTTGATTGTCCTGAACAATGTATGTGGAAGCCTTAGGCTAAGGCCCTGCTGCCTCAGACCGCGCGCCCACACTGCAGACAGGCGGCGCGTGGAGAGGCACTTGACTGCTATCTGCGGTCTGTAGGGAGTGGCGTGGTTGGAGTGGGGTTGGGGGGGGAGCATGGTTGGAGCAGATGGCTGCAGTGGGGGTCTCCTGGGCTGAAAGAGTGCGCTGCTGCCGGCTGTATGCTGGAAGGTAAGCAGCTCCCCCCCCACACACATGCCCTCCTCTCCGTGCTGCTCCCTCCCCTCGGTAAGTCCCCCCGTCCGTTCACCTGTCCCTCCATCGGTCCATCCCTCCATCCCTCCCCCAACACACAACACACACATATAGATACATATACACTTACATACACACACACACGCACACGCACACGCACGCACACACACACACACACACACACACATATAGATACATATACACTTACATACACACACACACACACACACACACACACACATATAGATACATATACATATACACTTACATACACAAAAACACACACTACCCCCCTCTACCTTTAGGAGGTGGGAAGCTCTTACAGCTCCAGCCCCCGCCCCTGATAGGCTCACCAGCGCACCACGTGACGTGTCAACGCTAGGGATCTCAATTCTCTTGCATCCCCTGGCGGCTGACGCGTCACAGCGCGTAGTGAGCCGTGCAGCGAAGGGGAACTGGGACCGGCTCTGGGGGATACCAGGTGATGGAGAGTAACGCGCACGCTGTCACGTGCGCCGCCGGATGCAGCAGGACCAAAGCCTAAGGCATAGCAGTGTGTTCAAAGGTGCCAAGCACATTAGGCCTACCATTGCCTGTTATGGCCAACACTTTATGCTGGTCAGGGTCCGTAGGTGCCTTACTTCCTCGCCCCTTGGTTCGATCATGGTGCCGCTGCAAGAATAAGTCAGTCATGGCCTTACTCACCAGAGCAGGTCCTCCTCCTCTCCGGTGGTCACCTCCGTGATGACTACATCCGGTCACACCAGAAGGGTATTGACGTCTGTGGTGCGGAAAGAAGTATCGGCCGGTACCTCTCAGATGGATTCCTCCACTGGAACCTGGGAAGGAAATGCATCCTCATCGCTCTGACATTTCTGGGTCTCCAGGACGGGAGCAGGCACATCTGATGCCACCTCATGAGGAACCTCCAAGGCTTTGGTGCTCCTCCACTCAGGGTGCGCCGTCGCCTTCGATGATGTCACAGATATGGGACTCAGCTACCGCTCACCCTTGGGGTTTGGTGTCTCCATGGCAGCAGCACTTGGGTGACACTCCAGCCAGAGCATCATGAGGGAGCGCCTTCTTCACTTTCTTCCGACGAAGCGTTGCACATGCCACCTGGGTAAATGGACCGGGACACCTCGTTATCACTGGTGGTGGCTTGAAGGCAGCGTTCCCGCTCATGCACCACCAGCGGAAGTGCTTCCATCTCCTCACCAGGTAAATTTCTTGAATAACGCGGGGCAGAGATATTCGGTTCTCTTGGAGCGTCCACTCCCGATTCTGCAGCCCATGCCATGTGTGGGTGTAGGTAAGCCTGTGCCATCTCTGTGGGGCACGGTGCGAGTGGTAGCCCCATCTTGGGCTTAAGATGGGGAGTCCCGCACCTCTTACACCTTGACTCCAGGTTCACCTCTCTCCCAGGAAAGTCAAAGATGGAACAGATGCAAAAGTTTTCCCCATTTAGTCGCACTAGTAGGAAGCCTTCTGGTAGTGTATATTGGGAAATCATACATTCAGCCATGGTAGGGACGTTGCGCGGGAACAGGGTTTATTTAGCTCATGCTCCTTGCCTCACCATGCGCAACTGAGGGTGTGGTAGCTTACGTCTGGCTATGCCCCTAGTGCTTACATAACATTACTTGCCTCCTCCCAATGGTGGATTCAGGAGCACAGGCACATTATAGATAGGCGTGGCTTCACGCTAATCTCACGTCAAACCAAGCACAATTTTGCAACAGAAAGATTGCAACTTTGCAAACCTCCCCACACGGTCCTCCCGATTTTGGTGGGAACCGCTCTTTCACTTGCTGTATTGCTGTACATCCTTAAAAACGGAGGTTCTGGCCTCCTGATCTTCGAGAGCCCACCCCTGGGACTCTATATATATACGTGGACAGTTTAGCTAGAGTACACTGCATCTCCCTGTGCTGGGGACCGCTTAAGTATTTGCTGCAGTTCCTCAAATGGAGGTTCTAGGTTGCCTGAGGTCAAGCACCCCTCATCGGACACTACCCACCATACTATGAACAGAATTACTAGTGGTTGGACCTGTGATACCATAGTCCCCGTCCAAAGTTTCTGGGTCATATATAATGCAAAAACAAAAAGAAGAAAACGAGTGCACCAAGAGAATCAAAAACTAAGGTATCTAAAAAAACAATTTTAAAAGATTGACTAATCTTAAAATAGGAACGTGGTGAGAGAGCAGAGCACTGCCGTGGAAGGAAAATCAAAAAGGAGGGCCTGATGCAAAAAAATAAATTATTTATTGGGCATGATAGCCAAAAAGAACAAACACACAAGGTTTAAATCTTTGATAAAGCGCCTCCACGGCGGGAAACGCGTCAGAGTTTTAAACCTTGTGTGTTTGTTCTTTTTGGCTATCATGCCCAATAAATAATTTATTTTTTTGCATCAGGCCCTCCTTTTTGATTTTCCTTCCACGGCAGTGCTCTGCTCTCTCACCACGTTCCTGATCTTTACTCTAGCATTGCAGCACGCCTCGGTTATTTGAATGCGGAGCAGCTGTTCGATCTAAGAGGATTTCCTCTTCCAGCTACGCAGTGTACCAGTGTCAGCCAGTGTACAGCCGATAACCCAGCTCCCTCACCTGTCCCGGGAAGTTACCACACTGACGGATCCAGCGCGGAGGATTGGAGCGCTCCGTCTTCCCCACCAGTAGCCGCCACCTACCCCCCTGCAGCGACGGACCGGCACAACAGGAAACCTCCAGCAGGCACCCGGTGAGACGACAGGAGATTCCGTTTGCAGATCTCCATTACATCTGGCAGTCTCTTTCTACCAGGTTGCCGCATGTTCGACTGAGGAGACCAGCACCCTACCATTCAGCTTTCAGGGGGGAAGTGTTCCAGCGGCGTGGGGATATCCCTTCCTACGGCTACGATCAGGTGAGGTGAGGGTATTCAGGCCCGCATACACCATCGGCACACCCACGGGACACTTTATTCACTCAGTTATACCGATTTTTTTAAAAATGTTTATTCATCATTCATTGGACTACCTGGTTTATTAGAAGCACCACCTGGGGGTCATCCCCACTTTTTTACATAATCTTAAAATAGAAAATGGATTAAATACCTGAATCAGGATATAAATAGTGTGACATGAACAAATCCGGAGCATACACAAGTGTAAGGGTCTGGCACCAATTTCTGTAGCATGTAAATATAACAGAATGTAATGTGTGTTCAAACCAAAAACGCAATGTGTGCAGCTTCCAAAACAAGGAACCCCAGTCCTTGGTGGGATATAAACTACAAAGAAAAATGAGGGAAGCGCAATGAATTTGGTAATGGTACTGTATGATAACACCTTTAATAACTGGGATAGGCACAATTAAAAAATGATCAATAAACAATGATGTACATAAATAAATAGTCAATGTGGAATAGAATGCAGTAGGTAGTGCCAAATGGTGCAGATTGCTGCTGGATGAGTGTCAGAGAACAAACACGGGAGCAATGGGGACTCCTCGTGATGGTCACAGTTCTACGACCAACTGATAAGCACAGATGGAAAATAGGAAAGGGGAACGGATGTAAGGGGGTGCCGATGT
This sequence comes from Ascaphus truei, assembly GCA_036426205.1. Classification (NCBI taxonomy): domain Eukaryota; kingdom Metazoa; phylum Chordata; class Amphibia; order Anura; family Ascaphidae; genus Ascaphus; species Ascaphus truei. Next base: position 10,539 of record WSYH01017744.1, read on the forward strand.
GAGCCACAATGCTCTATGAGCTCACCAAACCTCCGCTGGCTTCTGCTTCGGCTAGATCAGGCCTGCACAACATACGGCCCGACACACTGTGCGGCCTGCGATGGCTCCCTCCAACCCACCCCCCCACTTCACCCCCCCCTTCCCTGGTAGGGAAGGAAGGAGCACGCTCCAATAGGAGCGCGCTCCAGCAGTGTGTGACAGGCCGGTAATTCCAATGCCTGTCCGGTATAAAATCAGAGGTAATACCGGAAACCTATGTGTCCGGTATTACCATTTTTGCGGACAGGGCGGCGCGAGGACAGGCAGTGCTAAGACTGCAGGCGGGGGCGGGAGGAGCACTCATGAGTCTGTGCAGCCTGTCCCTGATTGGAGGAGTGGAGAGCCAGTCAGAGGACAGCGGGGGCAGAGCCCACACTCCGGCGGCCCAGAGAAGTTTATCTTTCCTGGATTTAAGGTAAGGACACAGATTGGGGGATGGGGGAGCCAGGGTGAGAGGATGGTGGGAGCCAGGGTGAGATGGTGACAGGATGGGGGGGCCTGGGTGAGATGATGACAGGATGGGGGGCCCAGGGTGAGATGGTGACAGGATGGGGTGAGAGGATGGGGGGACAGGGTGAGAGAAATGGGGGGGGGACAGGGTGAGAGGGATGGGGGGCAGGGTGAGAGGGATGGGGGGGACAGGGTGAGAAGATGGGGGGTGTAAGGAATCTGGGGCCACGTCCCTTGCGGCGTGACCCCTCCTTACCCACTACTAGTACCGCAGCGGCTGCTGCCCGTGCCCCCCATCGCTACCCATGCTGCCGCCCAGTGCAAACCTTGAAATCTGCCATCGCCATCTTGGATTCTGGCACTGGTGTTACAGACTCTCAGCTGGGCTCTACTATTTCCTGGTCTCTCAGCCACTCACGAGCAGCTCCTACTGATATGGGTTGGTGGGGCTGCTGAAATGGGTTGGGGGGCTGCTAAAATGGGTTGGGGGACTGCTGAAATGGGCTTGGGGGGCTGCTGAAATGGGTTGGGGGGCTGCTGAAATGGGTTGGGGGGCTGCTGAAATGGACAGGGGCTGCTGAAATTGGCTGGGGAAATGGGCTGGTGGGCTGCTGAAATGGGCTAGGGAAATGAGCTGCTGAAATGGGTTGGGGGAGAGATGTGAGGTGCAGGGGGGGAGAGAGATGTGAGGTGCAGGGGG
>WSYH01017745.1:0-11726 GCA_036426205.1 Ascaphus truei
AGAGGATGTTATTATGACCATTTTATTCAAACGTGATCTGTATATATATATATATATATATATATATATACAAATGTAAATACAACTGCATGCTCATCTGCATGTCTTAGGCAGGTCTGCAACCCCGCCTTTCACCATTATCACCCAGCACACAGCACTGTACCGTGTATCTGTGTTAATGGATGTAGCACTGAGCTCTGTCTGGGTTTCATCTTCTGTCTCTGGTTTTAAATATATATTGCCATGTTCAGTAGCACTCCTCTTTGACACCTATACGCATATATATATTGTGGTTATTTTGGGGGTTCAAGATGAGCTTATTGGGGTTCTTTATGTTTTGCAATTCTGTTCAGCTGGTCCTAGCTGATTTGGAGGGTGGCTCCTCCTTCCCAGGGTTGAAACTCACTCCCTCCCACTTTTAAATGGTTAAAAGCTCACTCCATTTCACCTCCACACTCATGGGAACCTGCATACAGTTTGATTGCAACAAATCTAATACGGAGTGCTTTTCCTGGAAAATGTACAGGTTAATAAGAGCTTCAATCAGACTTAGAACTATGCAACTAATTTTGACACATTTATTATAAATAATTCTTCTTGGTAATGTACAGGTTATTAAGAATTTATTTTAGTGTTAGGACCCTTGAGATGTGGTCTGCCTTGGAGGGGCTCAAGGGCTTACGACACTTTGGCCAAAGAGTTAAACTAAAAGACCATTTTATTCAAAAAGAATCCCACATTCACATACAACAGTGTTTTGTGAATCTATAACGATTACAAACAAGTGGAATTTTTCTCTTCACAAAGTCCCCAAGGCTGTCTTGTATCCTCTCTCAAAACCTTCCCCCCCAAGCTGTCTTATTTCTTCGTCTCTGCCTTTCCACGTCCCCCAGTGCCTGTTTTTCCTCTCTTTCCTCCCAGACAACCGCCCCCCCCAGTGTCTTTTTCTCTCTCCTTCCCCGCAGTGTCTTTTTCTCCTCTCGACCATCGCCATCTACTCTCTCCAACCTCCCCACCAGTGTCTTTTTCTGTCTTCTCTCTCTCTCACCATCTCTCTCGTCGACCTCCCACCCCCAGTGGTCTTTTCTCTCTCCTTCCCCCCCCCGTGTCTTTTTCTCCTCCTGCTCCCCGCACGCCCAAAAATTGTCTTTTTCCTCTACTCCCCCCCCCACCCCCCCACACCTCAGTGTCTTTTCTCTCTATTCTCTCAGTCTGTCACTCTCTCTCCTTCCCCCCCCCGTGTCTCCTCCTCTCCTCACCACCTGTCTCCACCTCATCTGTCTCTCTTTCGCTCCCCCCCTTATCACACAACACACACCACACACACCACACACACACAGCACCCAGCAAACACCACACACACACACCACACAACCGACTTCTCTTTCATCACTATTAAGCCCTTGCATTCCAGTCCCCCCATTGTCGCCTGAAATCCCTTGGACAGGAGGATACAGGCTCTGTGTGCAGCGAAGTATTGCCCCCCCGCTGCAGTCCAGACATCACAGCAAACGCACATCACGGAGCTTAGAGCTTGTGCGCGCCCTTTCCACAGCTCTGTTCCCACACCCCAGGCTTCCCCCGCTACTGCAGACTGGTGCCCCCCCCTAAATATCTGTGCGCCCCCCAGTTTTGTGCCCGCTATCTAGGTGGCATCATGGCGTAGCAGTGAAAGCCACTTATATCGCCAAAAAAACCTACTGCTATTCAATAAGCCCCTGATAAATCGGCGATAAGAGAGCTTTCCCGCAATTCTTTTATGCCAAAAAAAAAAATCGCCAATGCGGGCGAGAAGCCACTTATCACCAGCTTGTAACTCCAAACATCGCGCTATTCTAGTAGCCCTGATTGTCTTACTTGAGGCTAATCGCTGCTCTAGAATGGCGATTTCCTCCAAATCGTCCGCCAGGAAAATTGGCCAAGAAGGTGTTGAGAAGCTGGCTGATAAAGCGCGAGCAACGGCACTTTTAGAAAAAAAATGCTTTTTTCCTGCACTTGGATTGATGCCGGAGTCTCGGGCGGGGGTGGGGGGTCGGTTCCGAACGATGTTCAATTACACATCATCGCACCGGAGACCCCAGGCATCACATCCGATGCAAATAAATGCATTTACGACATCACTTCATATTACCTTAGCGGCTAACCCATAAGTGCAATGAATGTGGTCTAGGGCGTAACAGCGGACGCTTGATTGGGGGCAGAGAGTGGGTGAGTTGTGAACCGAGTGTACTTGATCCCTGGATGTCTGGGTTGCACACTGACACTCCCACCGCCTCAATACTTGCCCCAGATCCGCATGAATGTTTACGCACTCCATAATAGAACGGACCCAATAACCAGGCTCATTTGGACCCCATACACCTACCACCAATAGACATAAGTTCACCAGCACGACCACGATTTCGCTACGGACACTCACTAAATGTACCCGGCATACCCGCCGTGGCTGTATAAAAGCCCCTATCTGGGCACTCGTGCCCACAGTCTTCTTGGGATATCTGCCTAACGTTTGGCTACCCTATGGATCTTCGCGGGGGCCACATACGGCGTCCACTGCGCCTGTGTCGTTCGGGACCCTCGGGAGTGTTGGTCCCGCGTGGTCCTGACTGCCTAATCTGGTGGTCCTCGTTGCACCAGGTGCTGGGGACTCGGGTGGTCTCTGGGGCCTGGGCCCATGTGTTCCCTCTGAGTGGACCCTCATGTTTCCCTGGTCTGGCCCGGGCGCAGTCGACACTGCTGCAATACCACGTTGTAAAATAAATATGGCATTGTGACAGGTGAATGGAACGCCCAGCCATATACATGCGCAAACCTATGTTTTAAGGCTTGAAGTGCAGCATGACGGAGGTTACTTTCAGTTTGAGAAGGGCTGCTTAATTAGTCTGACCGCGCAGTTGCATAATCAGGTGTTTTAAAACCAACCCCAGGCTGTGCCACACATGCAAACTACTTTGTCAGGTAGACAGGACATGAATACTGAAGAGACTTACGACTTAGGCTCTAGTTTTTTTCATAATGTACACTTGTGTGATGACTGTACTCCTGTGTCAGCCCCCTGCATAGGGCTGAGATAGAAAGCTGCCTTGTTTTCTATGCCGCGAGGAGAGAGCATTTTGTTTTTGTAGCTGAGAGAAGCTATGTTTGTTTTTTTTGTGTGGCTAGTATTTTTTAAGGCTCATAAGAAGGCCTTTACAGAGCACGCCTGCGTGTGTGGTTGCATGTACCTACTGCACAAGGCATACATTGCAATTAAGACCACACGTCCCCGCCACCGCCCCACCCCCCAAACACATAACGTACCTATGTGCAAAATAACTATTAACCAGATATATGATAATAGCTCATTGCCCATTAACTTAGAATCAAACTTAGCCTAGCACGCATAATAAAGTAAATAACACCGTTGTTACTTACCCTGCCGAATCATGAAGGGCAGCACTCAGTCAATACGCAGGCTGCCATGATCCCTCTGATGCACAGGCCAACAATGGCATAAAAAAATACATTTAATATGGCCCCCGGTAATAACCGCTAGGTAATTAAGGTGGGTTAATCCCTGTCCACCGCTAACCCACCTGGTCCAAACCACCACCCCAGACTCACCTATCCCAATCTGTGGACAGTGTGAGGGGATACCCAGGCCAGTCAATAAAGTGTATTATGCCTTGCTCGTGTGTGCCCCTGCCTACATATTGGTTGCAATTAGTGATTAGTCAGCTCTTCACCCCATAAAATGCAGGAGAAAGACACCGAGCGTGCTTGTATTAGAAAAATGGTGTTCTCCGTCCAGGTATGAATGGCTGTGTGGTGAGTAAATATTCAGTGATTTAAGAGAATGTAGCATACGTGTTGTGCGCATGTTTTCCCCTGTAGCACCTGTCACAAGCCGTGGCACATGGAAGAACCGGCACAGGTGGTTAGCTAGACTTTGTCGGCTAGTGAAGCGTCCCCAGCAGCGCTGAGTTTTTGCTGTACAAGAGTGCTGCTGTGAGTGTCATTATTAAGCAAGGTTATGCCGCAATTGTTTTATAAAGTTATAGAAAAGTTGATGAATAGAGTCCCCCTCGGTTAATTGTGCTAACTAGGATTGGCAGGGGTTTTCATTGCATGTCAGCCGGCAGCGGAAACATACTATCATTATAGACCTGGCGCTTAGAACGTAGAGCAGGAAACAGTTCCTGTGGAGTGAGTTCAATAACTAATTTAGCCCCGGACTTGTAAGACACCACGCAGGTCAACACATGGTGGTGGAGTTAGGTGTCCACAGGATGTTGCCTGGAAAGTCCGGGAGTCAGAAAGGTTCCGACATGGGGCGAGAGGTGTTCAGTGCTGGGAGGGGTAATTACAGTTATCCTCATCCTAGCAGGTGTCCGGGCGAATATAGCACAAAGGTCGCCATGAAAAGGGGGCTTGGTTTGGTTATGACAAATCGCGAAGTGCGGCAGGTGTTCGCGCCATGCATATAGAAGCCCCTCTACTTAAGCCCCGGTTGCTTGGATAGTACTGGCGGGGAACCCTGGGATAGTTGCGGTTGAGTTTAGTTCCCCACGCCTGCTTCTCACGTGTTTTATTTGGCTGCAGAGGTTTAAATATAGGGACTTTTTGACTGTTTAAAAATCCCTGCAGCGTGATCGGAGTGGTGTTTCCATCGTAAGATTCAGCTGCGGTGACAAAGTTGTAAATCGTAACCAAGATTTGTATGTCCTTTGTCTTTTATTGGTTTCTACTAACCGAACTGCAGCGATAACCTGAGAGACGCAGTCAGACAGATCTACAGAGACCCACCTGAGTCCACTCAGGGTGGGTGATTAATCGTGAGGAACATCACGTGCGATACGCATATCGTGATAGATCGACGGTCGATCCAGCTAGCCACCGGGATGGGTGTATAAGCATCGGATGAGAGACGCGGGTTAAAGGTACAGATCCTACCACGTACAAGAAACACACATGATCATAATCCTTGTATAGATAGGATCTTCAAGTATAACTGCAGGGAGCAGTGCTGGTTGTTTCTATTACTGGACACTGTTGTGTCTTTTTTTGTGTGTCCACGCTATGGCAATAAAACAATTGGAGAGAAGTACTACCTTTTTTGGATTGAACTTAATGAAGCGACTGGAACTTGTTGTTTTTACTTTGTGGAACACCATAGTGGGACACTTTGGGAAATGGTATTTATACTGTGAACATTGTGCGCCGGGGTATTGCAATTTTCCTTTTCCCAAATTAATAACAAGATCTGTAAGGACGCTTCATTACGATGCAGATCGCCGCTACGGTAACGAATGTGTTACATTTTTCTATTCAGCCCCGGTCCTCCCTTTAGCTCTCGTCACTCACCTCCACGCTGCAGGCGGGTTAGTGGTTACGATGACACACTTTATAAGCAACACATTTATATTTCTGGGTACTTATGAGCAGAACAAGTGGCAAAATAAATTGTGATTATTTCCTATAATAGACAAACACCAACGCATCTGCAGAATACATCTGAAAACAAACACTCACGGAATCAGAGATGAAATGAAATTGTTTCCTTTGAAACAAAAGAAATTGTTCCTCTGCTTTTCATCGCAAGAAATACCAGCCTGGTTTTAAAAGTCCGTATGGTTATGTGGTATTAACCCTTTCACTCCTGACTGGTTGCTGCTGTAACTGGAATCACAGTCTGGCAATCTTTACATCATGGGTTAAAATTCAGGAATCAACACTGGGAATAATGTGGGAAGTCACAGTTATAGATGCTGTCCAACAGCTACTTCTTTACACATGTTGCGACCAATCCCCTCGTGGGAACAAAAAAACCACGAATAGCCAAGCTGACCACAATTCGATAGACCCGGTCAAAAGGGGCTTCTCGGTAGGCAGGTGCTCATGGGTCGGTTTGACGTCCAGGCCCTTAGCATACCTGGGCTATCACCCATAAACTTGGGGGCCACGGTGTCTGGTCTGCTCAATGGTGTCACTCAGCCTGACATCTGCTGTGACATCCAGTATGCCCAGTATTGTATCAGTTATGGGTCTCTCTTTTCATAATTGCAACTCTTTTAAGACGGGGGACCTCTAAATCGGTGTGGGAGCCTTTTTGAAGGCTCGCTTCAAAAAATATTACAGCCCTTGTGAGGCTTGGTCTAAAACCGAAGCTCATTCACCCATATTCACATCTGGATGTCCAATTATTCCTGTCTGGACTTACAAAAAAATACCTCCTTCCGCTTTCATTTAGGAGCTGCCATCAATGTGTCGGTAGAGGGTGGCAGCAACTGCTCTTGTCCTTTTACATACCTCGCAGACAGGGAATGGCCTTCAAACTGGGGACATAAAAATGGACGGGGACAGAGGCACACACAGTAATCATGGCCTGGCAATCAGGTATTAACCCTTTCCCCCCCGCCAGGTACTGGTAATAGTGACCCCCATTTTGTTTGTGCGCTCGCATGGTGCAGAAAGGTTTCGCGCATGCAAAGTTTCCACAGCCCCAGGGCTGTCTGACACAGTACAGCCAATAGGGCTTCTAAAATCTCCTGAGGGGAGATTGGAGCTTTGGTGTGCTTGAAGTTTGAGCTGACAGAGAGTTGGCAGTTGGGAGCTGGGACAAAGGAGGGTTAAGTTTTATGTGCAATGTCAGTGGCATCTGCACTAACGCATTACCCCCTTTTTAATGTCCCCCTAGGCCCAACTCCGCTGTTTTTGGCTGCGATAGGGACTTGCCCCTCAGATAGGGACCCTGCCCTGCTTAGCAATATTAGTTTAGGGACACAGGGAGATGCCGCACGGTGGCTGCGGCCTGTGATCCAGACACACATAACGCCCTGCGTTAATAAGAACATTGTTTACGGTGGTACAATCCACGAGGGGACCCATCAACGTAGAGGTGGAGGCTTCGCAGTATCAGCATCGGATCCGTGGATCCCAGCATCCGTGGCATCAGCGGCGCCTGGGTGTGGCATCACCTGGCAGGTACCCCAACGCATCACTGCACCAACTTCAAACACTATAGTGTGTGCAGCGCTGTAACACAACACACCTTGGTAGGGGAGCGAGCATTGGAGGGTTTGGCCATGTGTGCCTGTTGGTGGTATACAATATCTTAGGTTATTTATGTTTATAAAACTGTTATCCTGTCATAAGTGTCGTGTTTTATTGTATGCGGGTCCTGTAGCGTGTTATTCCACACCATAGAATCCTGTTCAGGTGGAGGCGCTACCCCCCCACCACCGCTTCCCCGCCCGAACATCGACTCGGGTATACCCAGTTCTCAGTAGCGGAGACTCAGATCTTCTGTGCACCTCAGGTATTGCACCATATCACACACCGTAGCCACACATCTCTCAGGGGGTGGGGAAAGCACACAAATGGAGGCGCTGCTAGGATATCAAGCCCTGGGTGCCCTACCTCAGTAGTCTAAATTTGTGAAACTCTTCAGAACCGTCCATGTTCACACACACCAGGCAACAGGTCCATGACTGGGCCCTAGAGTACCAACCCCCTCCGCTTGTCCCCGCACCACGTGGTCGCAGTGGTAGGAGTATCCATAATTACCTATAATCTGCTGTCCGTTGACCACCACGGCACAAACCTTCCCCGGATCTGGCCAATGCCAGGATCTTAGGCCGCAAACGTCGTGGTTTTCCGTTCTAGTGCCATACTATTGGCCACGAACATGAGATGACGCTACCCCGTGGCAACTGGTAGAGGCCCTATGACAGGCTGAATCTGGTACTGATAGTTATGCCTGGGAAACTATATCTGAGGTCCTTCATCCAGCACTCAAGGTTAACCTGGTAGAATAGCTGGGGCAATCAGGAAGGACATACAGAACCCCAATAAGCGCATATTGAACCCCAAAATAACCACACATTATATATATATATTATATATATATATGCGTATAGGTGCAAAGAGGAGTGCTACTGAGCATGGCAATATATATTTAAACCATAGACAGAACATGAAACACAGACAGAGCTCATGCTACAATCCATTAACACAGATACACAGGTACAGTCCTATATATATATATATATTATAGAAACAAGAAGACAGCGCGGCTCCCATACTATAATACTGTGTATATAGTCATTTATTAATTAATGCTGCTAGATTACGGACACTCACAATATAATCTAAGGTAATAGCAGGAATATGATGTCTTGGCACATCACCCGTTACTTTGTTCTATGCGCCGATCCACGTGTTACCTAATCTGGTAGCCTCCGTCGCGGACGCCAGGAATGTGCCGCCGCGGGCACTAAATCTCTTCCTGGTTTTTAATCAGTCTCGCATAGCTGGTCACTGGTGATGTCACAGGATCCGGACGCGTTCAATATGCACGATGTACAGTTGCTCGGATACCAGGAGTAGAGTGGTGTAAAATCGCCATGATAATAACAAATATCTTCTGGATAGATAAAGTCCCTAAATGGGCTTGCCCTAACGCGTTTCGTCGCTGCAATGCGACTTCCTCAGGGATAACAATGAACTACTAACAACCACATATATAGCCAAATACTAATTGAATACTTCATGACACGGGTCATGATTGTTTAACTTCTTGGGGGCTGAGAGGGGGGAAAAGAGGAATGGAACATAAGGATAAAGAAAAATGGATAAAAACATATACAAATAAATAGTGATTGCAATAAAAATACATAAACTGAAAATGAGAAATAAAAAAAACCATCTACAAATGCCTTAGAACCCCCCCCCATATATCAAGATCACACATTATCATCATAATAGACTACAATTTTTATATTTTATAACTATACATGCAAATATGTAGTCTGTAATGGGGGGTATATATATTACAAGTGGTTATAAAACATAAAATATTTAAAAATGAACCAAAATATGTAAAAAATATTTTTAAAAACGTTGGGTTCTTCGAATGAACAAAAGAATGATGCAGTTAACAAATAACGTAGGGGACCAAGATGATGTTACACCAACGTACTTGTATCTGTGTGTTCATTGAACCCCTTGGGGGACAGTGTGTCTAATGTATATATCCAGAAGGTCTCCCTAAGACATAACCTCCTGAAGGGAGGTAATGTACAGGTTATTAAGAATTTATTTTAGTGTTAGGACTCTTGAGATGGGGTCTGTCTTGGAGGGGCTCATGGGCTTACGACACTTTGGCCAAAGAGTTAAACGAAAAGACCATTTTATTCAATATATATATAGTGCAGAATAAATGAGTTCTTCATATTTCTGATACCTTTTTTATTGGACTCAACAATTTATGTCATAGGACCAAGCTTTCAGAGATGTTCTCCCTCTCTTCTTCAGGTCAAGCAATCCTGAAGAAGGAGGAGGAACTCTCGTAAGCTTGTCCTATGACATAATTGTTAGTCCAATAAAAAAGGTATCACCGAATCTGAAGAACTCATTTATTCTGCACTATCGCAAACTGGACTAACACTGCTATTTTCCTGCTATATATATATATATATATGTAGAGTATCAGTACCGTGTTTTGCCGAGCTTCAATAATCACAAATAAATAGATGATACCGTTCTGTGGGGCTAAGAATGCTTTTATTTGTGCGAGCTTTCGAGATCACTGATCTCTTCTCTTCTCCGGCGATGTACAATGAATGAAGCAAGCAAAAGGTATACTTTTAAAACATGTCTCCTTGGAATGTTTTCTGTTGCTAGTCCTTCCCCCCTGTGTGGGATGTTGTTTTAATGGCTAGTGGTTGCAAAAGGTTCCTGAAAAGCAACTGATGTAAGAGTGGTATGTGTATCTGTGTGAATAATAATGAATGGAGAGCCCGCATATATTCAGTGCCTGTACAACGGGGTGGTGGTGAGTGGGTGGAAAATTAAAATAAATGGTGTGGGCTGTGGAAATGTGAGAGATTTGTAGCACAACTAAAAGTGTGTGTGTGATACATGTGGTCCCTATAGGTGTATAGGGATGGAAAAACAAGGAGTATCTTATGTTGTCAAGAGACAGCTGGTGTGCATATACTAGCACAGTATGTACAGACAGGCCTATAGCGCTCATGGGAAGAGAGTTCACTTGTGGTCGTAATGACTCATAAAATTTCAATCTCTGTTTAGGCCCCTAAATTTGAATACAAATTTTATGCACTGTTCGGGACACTTAGCGTGGCCTAAACAGAGATGAAATTTTATGAGTCATTACTGACACATAACACTAACATCACATGCTTTCAGTAACCTTTTGAACACCTCTAGCCATAAAACCAATCCACCCCGGGGGAAGGACTAGCACAGATAACATTCCAAGAGACACTGTTTTAAAGTATACTTTTGCTGCTTCATTCTTGTACATCTGCCAGAAGAAGAGATCAGTGTATATCGAAAGCTCGCACAAATAAAAGCATTTCGTTAGCAACAGAACGGTATCATCTATTTATTTTTTGATTATATATATATATATATGTATATATAGGCACTGTACCGTGTACTGTGTTAATGGATGTTAGCACTGAGCTCTGTCCTGTGTTTCAATGTTCTGTCCTGGTTTTAAATATATTGCCATGCTCAGTAGCACTCACTCTTTGAACACCTATATGCAGTGTTCGACAATTCACCCAAAAAATCTATCTCGCCCAACCACCAAAATCTACTCGCCACCTAGTCCCGCCCCTAGTCCCACCCCTAGTCCCAACCCTAGTTCCACCCCTAGTCCCACCCTAGTTCCACCCTATCCACCCCCAACCCCGCTTAAAATAAAATATATAATAAAATACATTTAATAAATTCCTAGTCAGAACACATTCGGTTTTTGACATAAAATGTATTTATTGTATTACATTATACTACAATTATTCTTGTTACGTGTGTGTGTGTGTGTGTGTTGTGTGTTTGTGTGTGTGTGTGTGTGGTTGTGTGTGTGTGTGTGTGGTGTGGTGTGTGTGTGTGTTTGTGTGTGTGTGGTGTGTGTGGTGTGTGTGTGTGTGTTGTGTGTGTGTGTAATTGTTGGATCTAAATAAAACCATGTGGTGATGACTTTTTTTCCTGAACCCCTTAACCAGTGTCTGGACGTCCCACTTCACATTATCTAAAGGCAGCATCCCGCCTGGGATCTTTCTGATCCCAGCAGTCCCTCAATGTCCGATACACCTTCATTCCCCCCGCATGTTATACATTGGAGGGGAGGTGTTCCCTACCTGTCTTCTGGTTAGAGGGGGTTCCTGGTTCCTGTGTGAAGTTTGAGTCAGATCTGGAAGAAGCAGTATAAGTTATTTTCGGTGAGTTAGGGCAGTTAATATATACAGGGTTAAATAATAGATCCAGATCCAGAGTGTGAGAGAGTGTGGGTGAAGACGTAGAGGTGGTGGGTGAGAGACAGAGAGAGTGTGGGTGAGAAGACAGAGAGAGTGTGGGTGAGAAACAGAGTGTGTGTGTGTGAGAGGCCAGAGAGTTTGGGTGAAGAGCCATAGAGAGTGTGGTGAGAGCCAGAGAGTGTTGCGGTGAGAGCCAGAGAGAGTGTGGGTGAAGAGCCAATGAGTGTGGTTTGGGGGTGCTCCTCCATCCTCCCAGGTTTGAAGCTCCTCCCTCCCACTTTTAAATGTTAAAAGCTCACTTCATTTCACCTCCACACTCATGGGAACCTGCATACATTTTTGATTGCAACAAATCTAATACAGAGTGCTTTTCCTGGTAATGTACAGGTTAATAAAGTCTTCAATCAGACTTAGAACTATGCAACTAATTTTGACAGATTTAGATTATAATCATTACTTCCT
>WSYH01017746.1:0-11726 GCA_036426205.1 Ascaphus truei
GCCACAGTACCTTCTGATCCCGCAGACCCCGCTATACCCACAGTACCAGTACAGTCCCATCCAACCCTATGGCAGTTATGTGATGCTGAAGTGCCTTAGGGTCCGTGATCACAGAGGTGGTACGACCCTTGGGCACTGAAAGAGTTAATATGTTATATGCACGTCATTGACACCTTTCCAACATTTTCCATTTAAAGCAAAAGCTTTCGATGGTTTTCACAATCTTTATCTAATGCTTGATGTGATAAGACTCTGGGATCCATGTTTCAGTCTTCAGGCTGCAAAATTGGGGCGAAGAAACCCGGATCTATCCAAAGAAAAACCCTCTTGTTGCTTTCAGTGGGATGGATGGTGTACCTCCACGGTTGCCACTTCTCCGGGTGTGACCCGGAGACTCCAGGTTTCGGGCATTTACTTCCAGGCTACGGGTTGCCATTGTCAATCTCCGCGTGGCGGCGGGGTGCTGCGCGGTGCGGCAGCGTCTCCGGTATTCTCTGTTATTTCCCCGCCATTCCCCCTTCAACTGCAGTTAACATGGCTGCGCGGCGTCGCCACTTTGCCATGGCAACCGGACGCTACGTGACGTCAGGGCGCTCATGTGGCTACCGGTTGCCATGGTAACGCGGCGTCAACAGCCATGTTCACTGCAGCTGGAGGGGGAATTGCGGCACTTTGGCGGGAGCCACCACGCCGCTGATGATAGTTTATAGGGGATTATCCGGGGGGGGGATATTCCGGGGGGGGGGGGGGAGTTTCGCCGGGTTGGCCTTCAGTAAAAGGTGGCAACTCTGTCTATCACTCACTGTGAGATCTTGATCAAGTCCCAAGACACGCCAGTGTTCAGATAGAACTAGGGGTGGAAATCTCACTGTTGTTTGCTTCTAAAAACCTGTCCTGTTTTAAGTCAAAACTCTTGTTAGTTTGTATTAAAAAAAAATGGAAGAAACTTAAAATAAGCAGGAAATGCTAAAATGACACAATAGAACATGACCATTTTAAAAAAAAGTCTAAAAAAAAAAGTCTAATCGTTTTAAAAATATTTGTCGAGAAACAGCCCAGGTTTTCAACTGAGATGGGCGCTTGGGCCTGGTGTTCTGGTTTTGTTGTCAGTTCTAACAGTCTGCGGGGTTTTGTATTTGGTTTTGGGGTGTAAGGTTCTGGTAACCGCTCTGTGGTGATGCATTTGATGGCTACATTTCTGATCTCCATCGGGGCGTTTCACAGGAACACACAACACATCGCTTAACTAGTACACGCAGACTGCTTGTTAATACGCAGACTGCTTGTTAATACACAGCACACCTCCATTACCGAACGGAAACCCAGCAAGATGAGCTAGAGGTGCCACCTAGTGTCTAATGGCAGTACTTCTCCTTTTAAAGACACATACAGAGTACAGCATACAGTACACACTTGATGAAAATTGGAATTTTAGATGAGCTGCTTTGCTTTTCAACAATTACTACAGGTACTGAATCGTAGTTGCTTATTGTTATTGGACAAATATTTAAAGAAGAATGTAACCCTCCTTGAACGGCTCCACAGGAGTTTACAACGAATTGAACTATATACCTAGCTGTGCTCAGTCTCCCATAGCTGGTCGGGGTGCTGGGACCATGCAGGCTGGGCGTGGGTATGCAGATAGGATACGGATGGGCGCCAATAACTTTAGATAGTACAAAGAGGACTTTATTCACATCTGTTTATAAGGCTCACCGTACAGGGACATACTTCATGTTAGACATGTTAACTGGCGACAAATCATTAAGTTACAGGTGCCTGTTGTCGACCACTTGCCATACGGGTTTTGCACAGAAACCTCTAGCATGTCGCGAGGTTACAGCGGTCCTTGCTGCGTGAATCCTACCGGCTGCTGCTCCTGTCTGTAAGAGACGCGCAGTTAGAGAGAGACTAAATCAGTCACTTTCCCAGCGCGCCTCTGACAGGCAGATCGCGGGGGTTTTATTTAATTTGAATAATACAGTATTGTAGCAGGGGGTCTCCGGAGCTGAACCGCATTGATTTCAGGTCCGGGGACTCCCTGCTTCCCGAGTTACAGGCCCCATGTTTAAATTCTACCGCGTCACGTGATCGGGGGATTTTAACAAACCAGAGGGATACCGACACCCCATAAAATAAAAAAGCAGCTTCATTGCCTTAGTGGCTAACCGCTAAGGCAATGAAGGGGTTAAGGCAGACTACCATATTTATTGGGGGCAGGGGGGGTGAGTGAAGGGGGTACTTGGCCCAGGGTGGGTGGTTAGGCCTACCGGGAAGGTTGTGCGAGGAGTTAACCGCTTAATTACCATAGGAGGATAAAAAGAAGAGAGAAAAAGAGAAAATGTGTGTGTTTCTGCTCGACAGCTCATTGGCCTGCGGGCCAAGCAGGGAGGAGCCAGGCATGGAAAAGAGACACACACGCACACTCACAGCCTCCTCACACCGTGACCGCGTGCGCCTCTGACCATCACCGCACACCGTGAGCAGCCTCCTCCGCTCACACCCGCCAACACACACACCACAGCCACCACCCCCCACCCTCTGTCAGCAGCGCCTCACCTCCCCACCCGCCGCTGACACAGCTCCTCGCGGGGGGGGAAGGACAACACCACTTCCGCTGACAGCCGCCTCTGCCCCACCACCCCCCACCGTCTCTCAGCAGTGCCTCACCTCCTCCCCACCCGCCGCCGACACAGCTCCATGCAGGGGGGGGGAACCATTGACAGTCGCCTCTGCCCCACCACACTGTCTCTCAGCAGCGCCTCACCTCCTCCCCACCCGCCACCGACACAGCTCCGAAGCAGGGGGGAACCACCACCACCGACACCCGCCTCTGCCCCACCACCCCCCACCCTCTCTCAGCAGCGCCTCACCTCCTCCCGACCCGCCACCGACACAGCTCCGCACAGGGGGGGATAACCGCCGCCGACAGCCGCCTCTGCCCCACCACACCGTCTCTCAGCAGCGCCTCACCTCCTCCCCACCCGCCGCCGACACCCGCCTCTGCCCCACCACCCCCCACCCTCTCTCAGCAGCGCCTCACCTCCTCCCCACCCGCTGCCGACACAGATCTGGGGGGGGGGGGATGAGGAGGAGGATGAGGGGGGGAGATGATGATGAAGGGGGGTAGATGATGAGAGAGAGGATCAGGGAGTGGATGGGGGGAGGGATGGGGCCCTGAATTTTTTTGCCCGGGGGCCCGCGAATGTCTAGCTACGCCACTGTGTGGGTATATACACTCATGTTTTCATTCTAAAGAAAATGTGTGTGTTCGTATTAGACAAGATTTTAGTTTTACGCTTTGTTGCGCTGTTTCTTTTTTTTGTTGTTTTCATAAATTTGATTGGTGTTGTTTTTTTTAACAAATGCAAGAAAAATTAAAATAAGCAGAAAAATGCTAAGATAGCATTGTATAGCATGGGTAACGCTTAAAATAAGTATAAAATATTAAAACAATTACGGGGGGGGGATAAATATTGCTAAAAACCTAAAAATAATTGCACAATATATTCTGAGAAGTACCTACAGATGGGCACTTGGACTGATGTTCTGGTTTTGGTTCTAAACAATTTTAAGGTTTTGGTTTTAAAAATCTTAGGGTTTTTTTGTTTTTCTATTTTTTTTGGGAATGTAAGGTTCTGGTTCTGGTTCTGGTAGGTTCTAATCTCACACCCCCAGTTTTGCCCTCTCTGCTACAAGCCCATTGTATTCAAGAAGATGAACAGAAAAGAAAGCAGTGCTACCTACAATAAGTCTTTTGCTGCTTAGTTAAATTCCTTCATTATCTCTATCAATGTGACCTTTTTAAATCAGAATGCAGAGCTCATTTTTCTGAGTTATCTCCCCACCCCAGCTGTACCATTACCATGTGTGTACAACAGACATTGACAGTTTCTCGTGCATCAAAGCAATAACTCACTAACAAATGAAGCCGAGATCTGTATTTCCTGTTAAAGGTTTATTAATTTACTAGCATTGCCTGTAGGATGCAAGTGAACAACAAATTATACACCTTTTCAGGTGTACAGCCTATAGTTTGTAGAATGTAATGGTGATTAAAGGTGCAGTTTCATTCAATTACTAGTTTATATAGATTATGGCAGGAGAGCCTCGCTGTAAGGTCAGTAAGAGTCCAAACAGTATGTTTTTAGGATTTAAACCTTCAGAGGTTTATTTTCCAAAACAAAACAAATAGGCACACTGTCTCTTTAAGGCAAACCAAATCCTAAAATTAAAACCTACCCTCCCTTGAGAGACTTAGGCCTCGGCCATGTTACTTGATTGCTGGCGGAAGCGCTCTGAGGTGCGCTCCCGCTCAGCACTGAGCCCCTACAGCCGCAATTAGAGCGGCTTTAGTAGGGGCTCGCCTACGCTTCCGCAAGCACGCGTAAGCGTAAGTCTTAGGAGAATTTAAAATTCCCCCCTTGCCGGCGCGACAGGCCGGTCACGTGAGCGGTTCGCCCAATGAGGGCGAACCAGCTCCGTGACGTCACTGGCCCGCCCACGGCCAGTGACGTGCCCACCACCGGCCCCCCCCCTGACGGCGCATGCGGTAAGCAACCGCAAGGCCAGGGAAAGTAACCGCTTTTCCTGAGCCTCAGCGCGCCTCAGTACGCCAGCAGGGAGCCTGGCCGAGGCCTACCTCACAGAACAGCACTAGCGATCTACCTGGGTAACTAGCCAATTTCCAGATTTAAACAATCACACATTGTCTGGAATAAGATATAAAGTACTTATCTTTAGTTGGGGAACTCTGTCCCAATCGAGTCCAGGAAATCCCTCTGGATACGTCAGAGCTCCACTTCCTCATCAGGTCAGGAATGCCGGTTCCATGGAGCAGGGCCGTGTACTGAGGCTTGTTCACCCCCGTGGCGATGATTCTGTTTCCTGGTTGTGATTCCCAGATGGTTCCAATACCCTGCTCCCTGCATGCCTGGGGACCAGACCAACCAGTATCCTCCTGGTTGGGGTTAAAGTCTCTCTCTGTGGCAGCTGCCTCCCTGTCTACCTTTTAAATCCGTTTATTCAGGAGTCCAGTCTGCTTAATTAGCTGCAGAGGAATTTAAGCTCCTACACCCTGGAACATAGACACGGCAAGCATACAGAGACAGTGACACCATCACAATATATTAAGGAGGGGGTCTCTCCAGCTGAACCGCGTTAATTCCAGCTTCGGGTACTACATATGGTATGTATATATGTATATCAGCTGATCTACATTTCTAGGAGAATGCACAGTATGTTTCTGTTTTTAAGGCAGTCACACCGTAGATTGGGGTTGTACAGATTTTTGTACACATTCACAAATAGATGAGCGCCACATTTATCTGTTTTGTATGTAACGGGTATTCCCCCACCCAATCGCATATATGGCATATGTAAGGGGAACCTATATGTTACCAGGTGTGGTGCAGTATACCTGTCAGGCTCACAGGAGGTCTGAGCCTCCGCTAGTGAGAGCCTGGGGTGAATCCTCTGGAACGTTCTCGTCGGTCAGCGCCTTCACCTATGTAAGATTCTATAGGAATGTAGAATGGGCCTAGCATATGAACCCACCCAGAAACCACATACACCAGGGTTATGGCTAAAAGGTTTACTGAACGAGCAAAATAACACAATAACATCACATCATACTGTATAGCAACACAACACAGAGTATTATACTTTAGCAGTGCAACATCATCAGTATGCACAACAATCCACACACCTCGCAGGGCCTTAACCCCACACAGTATTCCCAAAGTCCTTGTACCCAAAGTCCCAAGAGTCCCACAACCCCACCCACGTGTGGGACAGCGCTGCCCACTAAGATGAAGTGTATAGGTGGTGCACTTGGTGACTTGGATAATACCTGCCCGGTGCTCCTACTACCGGGTGCGCAGATGACCTTTACTTGGAATCCCTTGCTCCAGGAGATGATCCAAGATGCCTCCGCCTCAACGGTGGGTGGCTCCCGCATGGAGTGATCCACCTTTGTAATGTCTCTTGTAGTATAGCCTGTCTGAGCCCAGGCGCAGGCCGCGATCACTGAGTGCAACTGGCACCGGTGATATCTCATAGAACTGGGTACTATAGAAAGTAACCCCCCCCCCTTGCACTAAAAAGGGGCCTTTCCTGAAACTGCCAACTACAGTAATTGCTGTGGCTGCACTGCAAGCCACACTGTCTTTTCTTGTCAGAGCACAAAGCACTGCAGCTGTGTCACTGACAAGACTCAGACTAGCTAAGGGGCAGGGTCCCTACCTAAGGGGCCTTCCCTATAAACTTACCCACTAACCTAGTGGGGAGTGGGGCCTACCTGGGGCCTGGGGTTTCTCTGGCCTAGTACAGCAGAGCCCTGCTCTGTGTACACTACCTTCCCCAATCTCTTCCTGGATCCAACTGACAAAAACCCTGCCTGCACACAACATTGTTGCAACTCTGCAGCATGAGAATCTGCCAGCTCTATTGGCTGTCTGGCTGTCTGGCTGCCTGTGACAGGGTGAAAGTGCAGTCCCCAAAGGCTGCTGGGAATTGTAGTCCTTGGCACAGCTCTTTCCTATGGGGACCGCGTGCGCGAGCTTTACTGCGCATGTGCAAAGCTGTAATGGCCGCCGCTATGCTTAACTGCGCCTGTGCAACCTCCCAGAGCTCCTGCACACTGGTAATGGCCACCGCTACCCTGGCCAACCTCTGCGCATTGCAGAACCTCGCGCCACAACCAAGATGGCGGTGCCCACAGAGAGAAGTCGCCGTCCCCTTCCCCCACTGCCACAGGGGTAAGGCATCGGGCAAAGGAAGATCAGGGGAACCGGGGGTGACCCCCATACACGTATATGTATATACAGTATTTGAGTATATAGCCGAAGGGCTGCTAAAGGGTGTGAGCCATTTGCTGATGTTTGGTGACGTTGAAGCTTCTCTATTTCAATCAGGGTCTCACCAGCCCTTTTATCCCCTGTACCCAATTTTCCAACTCTATCTGTCATGAAACGCATGTGAATTTACTGTGTAACCTCAGTTCTTTTAATGTAACCAGACATAACTCTGAATGCATTACTTCCTGGTAAAACATTTTTATAAATAAATAGTGGCTTTGACGCTCAGCATTTCAGTGTAACAACATAACTTCCAAGGAGAAATATAAACTATGTAAAAACAGGGTGCGGGGTTTTTTTGCTTCCCCATATCTTTCATGGGTTTGTTTTTGCAAGGGATTGCACACAGGAAAGCAGAATCGATGATGGTCACTTAGGGCAGAGGGGGCTCAACTCCAGTCCTCAAGACCCCCCAACAAGTCAGGTTTGAAGGATATCCCTACTTCAGCACAGGTGGTACAATCACTGATTAAAGCCACCTGTACAGGACTGGGATATCCTTAAAACTGACCTGTTGGGGAGGGGGTATTGAGGTCTGGACAGGGCCGCTGATAGGGGGGACAGAAGGGACAGGTGTCCCGGGCCCGGAGGCTGGCAGGGGCCCGGTCAGCCGACGCTGCAAATTGGGCCCTACCTCTGGCCAGGCCAGTCGCGGTTGTCCATCAGCTGCCTGCAGGCCTCTTCCTCTGTCTGTGCCCCGCCGAGCTTCCAGCGCTGGCGGTGCGCAATGGGCCTCTGGTGTCAACGCGCTGGAAGTAAGCTGAGCCTAGCTTCCGGCGTGAGCTGGCATGGGAGGTCTGGCGTGCGCTGACGTCGGAAGTTCCGCATGGGACAGAGTGAGGGAGAAGCCAGTAGGGAGCTGATGGAGAGCCGGGGCTGCGACCGGCATCAAGGCCTGGCCAGAGGTCGGCCCAACTTGCAGCACCGGCCGGCCCCCCAGCAGACACGGGGCCCTGAGACCATCCACAAGGTAAGTGTATATTTTATATCTTTTGGGTGGTTTTTTTATTGCTTTTTTTTGTGTATGTATTGGGGGTTTTTAATATGTATTGGGGCTTTTTATATATGCCTTGGGGTTTTTTTTATGTGCATTGGGTTTTTTATTTATATGTATTTGTATTTTTATATTTATTGGGATTTTTTTATATGTATTGGGGCTTTTTATATGCATTGATTTTTTATTTTTATGTATTGTTTTTTTATATGTGTTTTTTTTACATGCATTGGTTTTTTTTTATTTTTATGTATTTATTTTTTTATATGTATTGTTTTTTTATGTATTGGGGCTCGTTATACTGTATACTGTATGTATTGTGGCTTTTTATGTATACAATAGATAGGCATTGTTTTTTTTATATGCATTGGGGTTTTTATTTATATGCATTTGGGGTTTTTATTTATATGCATTGTTGTTTTTTTATATGTTTTTGTGCTTTTTTTATCACAATTGTTTTTATTGAACTTTTCAGATTTTGGGGTACAGAAAAAAAGAGTGTGGGGGGGAAATCATAGTAACAAAACATCAAACAATCAAATAATAAGATGCAAAAATACACAAACATGAAGGATCCGAGAACCGGCCCTCCGCCCCCACCCCCCTCCCCACCTGGTATTGGGGCTTTTTATATATGCATTGGGTTTTTTATAGGCATTGGGGTTTTTATTTATATGTATTTATTTTTTTTATATGTATTTTTTTATATATGTGAAGTATGGGGAATAAACCCCGTGTTGTCCGATGCTCCACCATGTGCACGTGACTCGTGGTTTGAAAAAATGCAAGATATAATATGTATAGCTATAAAAATGGCAATCCTGCTGCAGATGATGTAATAAACAAATTAAGGTTTAGAAGGAAGAACGTTTAACAGACTAATGACCTGGGTGGGGGGCTAGTGAGCAGGGAATAGATAGAGACAGGAAGAGAAGCAACCGTGGATGCCGCTCTCCTGTACTCACGGAACACTAAAACCTGCTGCCCTTACCCGACCTGGTATCTTCACTGTTCGTTCCGTTGGCTTGCCGGTCCCAGCTCTGTGAACCTCGCGCTCGCGCGCTGATGCATGACGTCACTGCAGGAAATGGATGGTTTCTTCTGGGACAGATCCGACGTGTCCTGCGCTCTGGTGCTCCTCACAGCTCCGAGGGGCGGCCCCAAGTAACACACTGGAAGGCAGTCACGGTGCTTCAATGCGGAGGAAGTAGCCTGCGTGCTCCAGCCGTAGTGGTAACAGGAAAATGACGAAAAACGAGGGCGGTCACTGCATAATGGAACCCAGCCACGAAGTAAAATAAAATCAGCTTTAATAAATAGTAGTGCTGTACATCACAGAATAGACCTCTGACGCGTTTCGTCCCGTCTTGGGACTTTATCAAAGAGTGACAAAACTCTATACAGACGCATCTTAAATAGACAAGCCCTTCTCAATCATTGGTTCAAGCACAGTTGTAAAAAATCATCTAATCAGGCTAAAAAAAAAACAGGGAGGGAACTAGATTTGTATTTTAGTCATTGTTGTCTGTGTCTATATGTGGTACTTTTTTATTTCTCTATATATAGGCTGTCTTATGGGCAAATCTAGTTCCCTCCCCTGGTTTTTTTTTTTTTTTTTTTTTTAGCCTGATTAGATGATTTTTTACAACTGTGCTTGAACCAATGATTGAGAAGGGCTTGTCTATTTAAGATGCGTCTGTATAGAGTTTAGTCACTCTTTGATAAAGTTTTTTTGGTATGTATTTTGTGGAAGGTTGAGTGAGAGTGGGGTAATTGACGGAAGGTGGGGGCGAGTGAGAGGAGAGAGGGGGCAGTGAGTGAGGAAAAGAGGGAGTAAGAGTGAGACGCAGGGGAGAGAAATACATGTGAGGCGGGAGGGGGAGAGTAAGGGGTGAGTGAGGAAGAGGGAGTGAGACGGAGGGGAGAGAGATACATGGGAAGAAGGGGGGAAATAGAGGGGGCTCGTTAGGTGTGAAATGGGGGTGGGAGGCTCTCAATACCATGACATGGGGGGGCTCGAAATACCGCCGACACGTTTGGGAAGGGGGGGACGTAACTCTAATCCTGGGCCCCGGGAAATCTGTCAGCGGACCTGGGTCTGAAGTTGAGCACCGGGAAATCTGTCAGCGGACCTGGGTCTGAAGTTGAGCACCGGGAAATCTGTCAGCGGACCTGGGTCTGGAGTTGAGCACCGGGATATCTGTCAGCGGACCTGGGTCTGGAGTTGAGCACCGGGAAATCTGTCAGCGGACCTGGGTCTGGAGTTGAGAACCAGTGACTTATGAAACCGAAATGGGGAACCCTTTTTGCTCAATACAATGCTTTTCTAATCAGATTTGTTCCTGTTTTTTCAGCTTTTTTGTTTGCAGGCATTTTTCACCCAGTGCCGGGCGGTACTTTTATTTGCAGCCACAACTGGTTCTTTCCCCATTTTAGAACTTATTCCCAGAACATTTATGGCACGTCATTCTGCATTGTGATTGCACGTTTAGCTCGCCGGCAAAATATGCTTTGATGGCAATTTTATATTTAAACTGTAGGTGGCGCCGGACAACAGCAAATCTTTTTACAGTGGCAATTTCTCACGTCTGAATGCAGACGTGTCCCGTTTCATTTATACAATACAAATAATACCAATATTAATTGTGTTATCGATGCTTCTTCCTCTATTTTGCTTCCGTTTTTACGAGACACATCAGTATGTAAGATATACCTTTTTCCACAGCTTGTGTTTTGTGTTAGCAGACATGTCAACTGTCGCTGATTTTCTGCGAGTCTCACTGATTTGGGGGAAATTTACTAATTTTTAGCATCACTGGTCTCATCCTTTTAACAACCTCAGTATAATAGTGTACGATCTTAAGACAGACTGGACGGGATCATTATCGCACAGTTGGGGTTAGTGTGCAGGTACAATATGTAATAACTCCAGAGCACTGTATGTACATATAGCAAACAAAAATACACTTGTCACATGTCTGATAGGTCGGCGACCCTGCCTTTCCCCAATATCGCTCGGTGCTTCCACTGCAGCCAGGGATTCTGGGTAATGACATGCAAATTAGCACACAGTGTAAACCTTTGGCTTCTTGTCCATTTTAACATGGGTCCCTATAAGCTTATGCCTGAGTACGGCTTTGTGATGCAACACTTCCACGTAATAAAGTAATTTCCAGAGGAATCTGCATATTGATTCATTGAGCAATGCAGTTGAATTTTTGCCAATGTTTTCGTCACTCTCTTTAGCATAAATAAAGTTGTGGCATCCATGCTAGACTGGTGGTAAATTGAAAAAATGAGTGAATGCTTTATTATTAATAATAATAATAATAATAGTATGCTCCAGTGTATATATGTTCTTGTATAGCGCTGCTAGTTTTACGCATCACTTTACAGAGACATTTTGCAGGCACAGGTCCCTGCCCCGTGGAGCTTACAATCTATGTTTTTGGTGCCCGAGGCACAGGGAGATAAAGTGACTTGCCCAAGGTCACAAGGAGCCGACACCGGGAATTGAACCAGGTTCCCCCTGCTTCAAACTCAGTGCCAGTCAGTGGGCCTCATGCAGTAAGCGACGATTATGTGAAATCGGCAAGCTTATCGATTAGTCATGTTATTGGCGTTTTTCCCTCTCCGTATGCAGTAAGTGCCGAATACATTCAAAATCAAGCCGAAAACAAATCCGCCCACTCTCACGATGATGAGCCGATCACACACAGGTGTATCGGCGTGCGTGGCGGGGTGCTGTTAGGTTGCACAATCACAAATCTTGCTGAATCAGGCGAAACAAGCATGTTTTTGATTGCGCGCCATATTTAAAGGCAACGTGTACTGCTAATCATTCTCTGTGTTGTTGGGAGTGAGAGAGAGAGAGA